>SMLS01068574.1:0-49247 GCA_004785975.1 Popillia japonica
TATATTGATTTTCATTAAATTTTATTTAAAATTAAAAATTGCATTTAAGTTTCGGATTAAGTTATTTTTAAAAATTATTACAATAAGCCTATAATAAAATATGTTACGTTATTTTATTTTATATTGCTTTCCAAACAGCAATTTTGTAGTCTCTATTATTTGCACACTATATTGCTGTGTACATAGATATATTTTCGAAAAGGGGTACCCGTCGTAGAAGCAAGTACTCGGCCACCCGAAAACGGTTCTAGAACGAAATAGTTGAATATCCGGTGTTTCGGGTACCCGAGTATCCGGTTCCGGATACCCGGGTATCCGATTCTAGAACCGGGTACCCGGGTTACCCGGAACCGGGTAGTACGCTCGACGGGTACCCGGTTCCTGAAAAAGACGGTTCCCGACAGCCCTAGTTTTAACCATGTCGCCCATTTACGTCGCAATTATTCTGTTGTTTAGCTAACATATCATGTAGTATTAACATATTATATAGATTTATCAAAATACCCACACATTATCATATCAAATACGACGATTTGCGTAAAATTATACGTTTTTCTTCATTAGTTTTAACTCTATATATAATTATTAGATAGCTACTTAAAAGCAGCATGCGTAAAAAGAACCCTCCAAAAAAAGCAACACCCAATCATGCAGCAATTCGTATAAATTTCGTGAAAACAAAGAGAAATAGTAACTCACATTAGTAGTTCATGCCATGAAGTCTATGAAATGGACGTACATAGTTTCTATATACCTACACTTCACTATACACTTATTAAACACACACGCACGAAATAAACAACGATTAGCAACTGAGAATTCAGCATGACTATTGTCCCGTCCCTTCCTAAAATAGTTTGTATAAAAAAGTATAACGTCTTTCGTCTTTCAGTTTTCTTTTTGTAGCGAAATTTAAAGTAAATACTGGAAGCAAAAAATATGTAGGTATTTATACGAAACTTTTATTTGGTTTTTATTAGGATTTGTTTTCAACGTATCCTCTATACATACAGTGTACTTCATCCTTTTATTGATATATTAGTAATGACTGATCGACTGCAAGCGGAAGGATCTACATAGTGCTCCTACCGTATCAAGTGACGGTCGCATGCAAATATGCAATAACAACACATACAGTGCTGCCTGATGATAAGTTGGTTTAGAGGTAGTTTTGCTCGAGAAAAAGCGGTAGATTTCGGTACAAAAATGGTAGGCCGAAAAAAAAAACAAAAAGAAAATGCATCAAAGAGATTTACTAATTATAATTGAACTATAATTGAAATTTATAACCTTTTTTTGTGCACTACTGAATTGCTTACCTCATAATAATTTTTTTAAATAACTGCACAAAATTAATTTTAACACGCACCTACACAAAGAAGTTAAGACAACGACTGACACAGTAATGCGATCGCCTAGATTATGAGCGATTCAAACAATAAAAAAAATCATCTTGGAATGACTACAATCGTGATAGAAAACGTACGCTCGGAGAAAAGTAGTCAGGACGGCTAAGCGCGGCAGCAATGCAACCGAATATTGCTGCCGCGCGTAACCGTCCCGACTACTTTTTCTCCGAGCGTACATATGTTTCTTGTTGCCTATTGTAAATAAGATCTTACAGGGAAAGTCCCCGATTCTGCATCTGTTCGGTGTGTAATCACAATATGTAGTACAAGCAGTAACGAGTTGTTACAGTGACTTATAGATGTCGATATATGTACATATTATAGAATCAAGGTGATAAAATTGGAAAAAGCGGTAGATTTACAAGTGAAAAACGGTAGAACGGTAGATAAAAGGTAAAAACGGTAGATCTACCGCTAAAACGGTAGATCTGGCAGCACTGAGTAGCATAGTAGAATGTAGCGTAGCCTATCTTATTCTAACTAGCTACACCCATCTTTTATTGCAAATTTTAGGTACAAATAATTCGAATTATATGCTTTGGAGCAAATTTGGTTATTATAATAATTAACTTTGTCATGTGTTCATCTCTACCCCGGCGGTGGTACTAATCCAATAGATTCGGATTTTATATACTGTTATATATACCAATACATCAACCTAGAACCAAATTGACTTTAATCGTAATATTAATTAATCATAATTTCTCAGTATTGCTTTTAATATTAACAAACTGGATTATATTAGTTCCTCAATAAAATTAGTTTTCCCATTCATAAAAAAATGTGTACCTTATTCAGCAGCACCGATTTCTTGAGACTCTACCATTCTCAAGCAAAGATCAAGTTAAACAAGGCACAAAACCTCCAATGCAAAGTAGGTACATAAAGCAAGGATTTACGTTTGCAAATACTAGCATTTAGAAACTAAAGAAGACGTGTAATTAATATTTAATTTAATTACTTATCAGTAAAGTAGTCACATTCATATGAATGTATGATCAGCGGCAAAATATTTATTTATCACATGTACTGTAGAAATGTCTGGTAGCATTAGGTTATTGCAATAGTACACATAAATAATTACTTTTAACATTTATTTAAAATAATTAAAAAATACAGTATTACTCCACTTCAGATAAAACATGCTTCTTCCTTTCTGGTACATAAGGTACAGTTCCCTTCTTAGAATGTGCTCTGCGATTACTTTCTTTCCTTCTAGTTTTCTCTTTAATTGTTCTAAGTTCACTCTGAGCGTTGTATATGTATTTAGGAACGTGTCTATGCCGCTTGATTCTTCTAATCTGTGGGTGGTGGGCATATTTCTCTTTTAATGCTTCGCTATAGTTTAACGCAAGTCTCTCCCTTGGTTTAAGCTATAAAACATGTATAAAATATATGGCTCCTTTAAATTTAATTGATAAAAAATTAAGCACTTACCGGCCCCAGTTTTTCAGATGCTCTAGCTTTCCAGACTCTTATATTCATTTCGTCGGAACCACTTAAAATATATTTGTTATCTAGAGTCCATTTAACAGATGTAAGGCGCTGCATGCGTTTTGTGTGGTAGACATCACGTGAATGACCTTTATCGCATTCAAATATTCTAATTGTCCTGTCGTAACTACCGCTAACGAATTCCTTCCCTGTGGGAGAGTAATCGACATCTGTTACCGCTGATACGTGATCCATATGTACATTTGTTGGATGCTTTAGATGTCTTGTGTCGAATGTGTACAAGCTACAAACGATAATACTCTGCAGGTTTGTTATAATATCTTGTAACAGAATATGCAAATACTTAATTAAATTAAAAAGAAAAGTACAATGCTATGAGTAAATAGTTCAATTATGTAAAGGTTTGCGACAAAAAAGCACAAATGTGCTGTAACATATTTAGGAGACAACATCAAGGTAAACAGGCTGGAAAGCTGCTGCAAACAATCCAGATTAGCCATTATGCAAAATCAAATTAAATTCCCGTAAGAACCAAACTATTGTTGTCAAAGTAGTAGCAAAATAGTGCAATCCGCTTTACTTGCAAATAAAATATCCTCCGGCTGCGATGGTAGCCCTCTAGTAGTGTTGTGAATCTTTCAGCATCTATCATTTATCATGAGTGATACGTTCACAAATGAGGAGATGTCAATGATATAAATAATAAACTCCCTATATTGATATTACCTAAATTTGGCAAAATTTAAAAGGAATTGTTAAATAATACAATCGTTAATTAACCATTCGAGTTTCTTCCGGAGAGATCGATAAACGCCGCAATCTATCATTTCCTGGAAGAATGACACACAACCAAGGCAAGGAAACAATTGGAATTTAATACATCATGAAATACTTTTCAAAAAATTAAAGGGTATGGAGTTCACAGACATTATCCTCATGTTATTGAAATCATATTCAAAAGAAAAGCAATAAGAAATTCTAAACAGCGTCAAACAACGAATCACGCACTTTCATTTTCTGAATTAGCAACCTTATCTACCTTTTGAGAGGTATTCCACCTAACTCTATTTTCCAATTCGCGAGTACATTGCATAAAGATGTAAAAGCAAATACAAAAATTATTAAATACTGCCGAGAAAAGAATTAATTTACACATAAATGAATCAAAAGTTACTACAATGAACTTCAATTAAAAAAAAAACCAAAAAAAAACAGGAAAATGTTTTAATAAGTAAGTAAATGCTACTGCTACTTCTTATTCTTCTTTTTTAATAAGAGCACTATTTCTCACAAAATTTGCTTTGAAAAATTATATAAATTAATCAAACTACATACAATATAGGTAGTTAAAATTTACAAATTTTAATGAAGGTTCATAAATATTAGCTCCAAAAATAAGACCATTTTATTAACTCACTTGTAATCCTCATTAGCTGAAGTGAACACAAAGGCCTCCATAGGATTCCAAGAGAGTCTGTTTGTTCTCATTTTCATTACAACTTTTCGAATAGGACCTGAATCCCTAGTATCATATAGTATAATACTTCTATCGCTAGCACATGCTGCCAATATATTACATTCTACAGGATTAAACCTGACATCATGTAAACTATCAACACCCCACTGATAAGTACGAATTGGCTCATTTCTAGTTTGTTCCCACAGTTGACAAACTTCGCCACAAGTGGCAAATTTAGTACCTCTGACACAGTGACTTATTCCTCCTATTACAGTTTTGCTTAAGATTGTGTTAACTGGTTCTTCATCTTCACCAAATTGAGGCAGCTGAGTTTTCCATGTTTTTATCGTCTTATCATCAGCAAGGGTAATAAACTGATTTCCATCTGGAATATAGGTAACACCTCTAATTACTCCTTCATGTGCAAGAAAATCTCTTAAACATTTTCTCTGGGCTAAATCCCATACTCTCACTTCTCCATCATAGGAAGCACTAACTAAAACTGATAATTCTGTAGGGTTTTTGGCAATGCAAGACACTGCATCACGATGCCCATCAAGGCTTGTTACAAATGGTTTTGCAAAAACCCTTTCTAATTTAACGGCGTTTAATGCTCTTACATATTCTCTTGCGGCTTCAAATGGATGCAGATCAGGATCAAAATTTCTAGGGACTGTAATAAAACGTGAGTTTGGCAATTACAAATTTAAACTATACTAACCTTTATATAGATCTTTTTTAGTATCCCGAAGATACTCATCTGGATTTCTACTAATTACTTTTACTTTCATGTTTTACTCGTAGAAAACAGTGTTTCCAAATGTTCGCAAGAAACGTTTATTTAAAAAAAAAAGTTCATAACCTTTATATCTGAGCACGTGTGAATTTGACAATATCTGTCAACCACAGATTTCTAGCTTGCGACCGCACTTGGTTTCCGATTTCAATTGCTGCTATGACACTACCCGATAGATGTCTCAGCATGTATCATCTTTCAAATAAGTAAATTGTAATTATATATTATTTTATAACAAAAGGAATACCTACATATGTTTTAGGTCTTTACGCAGGAAATAAATAAATAAGGAGACTATGATAAAGTTCAAACTGTCTGGACAATCACATTGTTTACAATAACAAGACGAACGAGTTTTATATTCTCTCAGTGTATTTTTTTTTTATAATAATATAATGCATTGATTATTGCTACTATCTAAGATTGTTTATTATAGGATGTTGATCACTTGAACTTACAACTCTTATATCTAGATAAAACATAAGAATTTAATAAGAAATTGTTTGTTCATTTCCAACCTTCGTACTCAAAGATTGTCAAGTACAACATAACCTAAAATTTAAGCATCTAGGGATAAAAACAACAATGTCTTGTAAGTAAAATGATTCTGACGAAAATATTTTATTCGCAAATATATAATCATGTAAGAAATTTCTGTATTAATGCACCAAAATGTAGGTCTAGGTTTATTGCTTTATCCTTTTTTTATTTCTGATTATTATAAATGTTTTAGCTGTTATTGTACAGAAAGACGGTCATGTTACAACAATAGGAATAAACCGCCCAGAGAAACGGAACTGTGTCGATATTGCAACAGCTAGATTAATATCGAATGCAATCGAAGAGTTTGAAAATGATAATGACTCTTACGTTGCTGTACTATATGGTGTTGGAGGTAATTTTTGTGCCGGTTATGATTTGAGTGAACTATCGAAAGCTGAGAATGAATCTGCTGGTATGGTACACGAAGAAGGAACAATGGTAATTTTAATGACTTCAGTAAGTGATAATTAAACTATATGATTCACATATTATAGGGCCCAACTTTGAGATTTATAAAGAAACCGATGATAGCTGCTGTTAGTGGTTATGCTGTTGCTGGTGGTTTGGAATTAGCTTTGATGTGTGATATGAGGGTAGTTGAGGAGACCGCAATCATGGGAGTGTTTTGTAGAAGATTTGGTAATTTCAGATATAAATAAATTTTCAAGAATTTAATGAGATGTTTATTATATAGGAGTACCATTAATAGATGGTGGAACTGTTAGATTGCAAGCTGCTATTGGTTTGTCAAGAGCTTTAGATATGATTTTAACTGGAAGAGGTGTTACTGCAAAAGAGGCTTTTGAGTGGGGACTTGCAAATCGGGTGGTAGCTTGTGGAACAGGTACCTACATCTTAAAATAATGTTTTAAAGTAATATATTTTTCCTTATTTAAAAAATCTTATTTGATTTGTATATATTTTGATTTGCTTATCCATTTGTGTTATTATTTCAGCATATGGACAAGCAATTCAACTAGCTAATTCATTAATAAAATTTCCCCAAGAATGTATGAATGCTGATCGACAATCTGCATATAATGCAGCATTTGCAACTAAATATTTAGAACTCTTACGATATGAACAAGATAATGGAATTCCTATAATTAGTAAAGAGTCCATAAGTGGTGCTAAGCGATTTATGACTGGTATTGGGAAACATGGTTCCACAAAAGATTTGACTGAAAAGACCATTCCTAAATGGGAAGAAGAAGAAAATAAATTAGCTAATCCGAGACATAAGTTGTAAATATTTTACAAACGTAACAACTATTTTATTTTTAACTACTGTTGTATATTTTTATGCGATTAAAGTTGTTCATACATTATGTGTTTCTTTTATGTTGAAGAGCTCTATATACTGTGCCATATTTTTGTTTGTTGCCTGGCAACTTGCTATCACAACAAACATTTGTCAATCCGCTTTACACTAGCCTGTGCCTGTGACTCCAGCAGGCCAAGCAACAGCTACACAAGTGAACATTAACTTTTGAAAGCAAATAAAATGGATTGGAAGCATATATTCAGATTGGAACCAGAAAATCTTACTGAGGAAGATAAGAATGAATTGCTGAATACCATAGCTTGGCATGATCTAGATATGGAAAATTTGGATATGCAAAAAAGTTTAGTGTTATTAAAGATTTGCCAACAAATAATGAGATATAAGTCAGAACAGGTAATACAATATATTTCCCAAACGATCGAATAACTGGTTTAAACTTGTTATTAATTATAATCAAGAAAAGTAATTCGAGATTTACTTAATAGGTTGAAGCTTTAATTGCTGAACTGGATGAGGTAGCTACTCGACAAGGTGAGGAACAACTGAGAAAGCAAGAGATGGAATATGATAACCGCAGTGTTAAATCTAAGAAATCAAGTTCATATGAAATGGATGGTAAGTCCAAAATCAATTTATGTTTCGAACATAATTCTTTATACATGTAGAACTGGAGGAGAAGTATAGAGAACTAAAAATTAGATTCAAGACCCAAGTAAGAAATAATGACAAACAGAAAAAGGAATTAGATAAAGTAATTTAGTTATTTAATTGCAACAGCTATGATGTAATTTTTATATTTTAGTTGAATGATCGTATTAAAGTTTTGGAAAATGAACGTATCCATCTACAAAATGAAGTACAATCATTACAGCAGGATGACACCCAATCTGATTTATCTGAAACTGTAAAAGAACAACATAGAGAATTAATTGATAACCTACATAATAAGAATAGGCAGATTTCTAATTTGCTAAATGAAATTGAAGTAAATATTTTAGTTACATGATTTTATATGTTATGCACCTTGATTTTTAGACTATAGAAAATGAAAATATTGTACTTAAGGAGACTTTATCAAAAACACGTGATAAATTAGCAGAAGCTACTACTCAAATTAATAAATTTTCAGAAGAACAACTTGCAAATAAAATAAAACGTGATGAATATAACGGTAAGTTATATGTAATTGTAATCCCATTATTAGTACTTGAATGCTTTTTATAGAAACCATTAATGCTTTAGAGCATGAAAAGGAATCTTTAAAGGCTGAAGTCTATGATTTAAGTGAAGAAAAGAAGAGTTATAAAAAGCAATTAAATGAATTTGCTTTGGAAATTGATGGAAGAGTGGATGAGTGGAAAGTTTGTATCTTATATATATTGGTATTACATAATAATTATAACTTTTCTTCTACTGTGTGTGCCTCTGAGTTGCACCTCATTTCCTAATATATGTCTCTTTCTAAAGTAATGTCTGCCCCAGCCAACGAGTTCATGTCAATAATGCCTTCCAATGGACGTACTCTAGCCATCGGGCGACCTTGGTTATAGCAATGCTGGGTAACCGAGGTCGCCCTACGGCTAGAGTACGTCCATTGGAATACGTTATTAATATGAACCCGTTGGCTGGGGACACATTACTTTAGAAAGAGAGTGTACATTAATATACATTAAACCTCTGACTACTGCACCAGTATTTACATGACATTTGCACTATTTTTTTTCTAATAATGTAAAAGTTATTGATGCACCGCAAGTACCACCAAAAAATTTTCAGAAAAAGATTTAATATGGATATTGCACTGCATACAAGCGATGACGCTATGACAGTACACTGTAATTTATCGGTTTGTAAGTGCTACAAAGTAAAGAACATTGTGTTGAAGTATTTCGAGTGTAGAAAAGTTTACACTTGACATTTCGCTGAACATGCTGTCAGATTTTCGGATCGGAAGGTGTGAGTACGCAGACGATTTCGTAAAATTATTCCGCACTACTTAGTTTGATCCGATCTATTCAGTTAAAATTATGGATTTTTCATAATTTTCAGTGATTTTGGGATTAGTTTCTGATGGTATTGTGCAGTTGTGGTCGGGACTTATCGTTAACTTCACGTTATCGTAATTAATGTGGTGATTCCCGTCTTGCTGTAGGTGCTCGGCTACGGCAGATCTTTCAGTGTATTCGATTTGGGTATCTCGTTGATGTTCTTTGCTTCTACACTGGATGTTTTTTACTGTTTGTCCCATTTAACCTTTGTCGAAATTATATTGAAGTTCATAAGTGTCTTTGGTGTGTAACTGTCCTGTTTTCTTGATAGTATTGAATCATACAGTGACGTTTCTCTTTTCCAAAGTTGTCTTTAATCTATTGATTATTCCAGTAACGCGACGTAAGGTAAACACATATGTTTTCAGTTCTTGTTAATTTATCTATATTGACGTTTTATCCGTCCTTGCACCTCACATGATCTGTGATCCTTGTGGCTGATGTTCTGTGCTCTTCTTAGGAGCGTACTTATGAGGGATCGCTTATGTTGTGGATGATCATGTAGCGTTACGTGTAGTTACCGATCCGTGTGCGTCTTGCAATGTACGGTGTGGCTTATCTTGTTATTGCTGTCACGTTTTACCAATATGTCGAGAAAAGGTACGGTTTCATTGCTTTCAAATTTCATATTGAAGTTCTAGCATAAAGTCATCTAATGTTTCTCGTCCATGTCGCCGTATAGCATAAGCGTCGTCCACATATCTACACCAAGATGTTGATTTTGGTTCAGTGGATTTAAGAACTACCTACTTGTTCAAAGCCTTCCATGAGATGTTATAGCTATCACCCGTAGTAATGGTGATCTCGCATTGCTCCACCATTCTTTTGTTCATAAACGGTCCCATTACATAGAATTAAAGTACGTTGATGTCAGACAAAATCTTACAAGTTCTGGAACATCTCTTTGTAGTTCTGCAGGTGCTAATTGCTCCATGATCTCTATTTAATGCTTCATTTACTGGTACACTCGTGAAGAGAAACTCTATGTCGAAACTGACTAAGATGTTACTATCAGATATATGTATTGTGCTGCTGAAGTATCTCTTCAAAATACTCAGAATTCTTCACAAATCTGCTCGTTTGCCCAGTGTATTGCTGTATCCAGTTGTCTAGCGATATATTTTAACAGTTAATAGATTCTAGAGACTCTTACGTATCTACATACATATTTACTTTAAGTTTGTGTCTAAGTTTTATAGAAATAGTGTAGAAATCTCTTCTTGTACTGCAGAACTACCTATATTCTAAATGATAACCGACCCGATTCAACTACCGTCGGTTAAATGCTTGAACGCTTGGCATCCAACAACTGCTTTTAGTTAATAATAATTTTATCCAAAGAAAAATCCTATATTCCTTCCGCATTTCGCGAAATCATGTCATCCGTTATGATTAATCTCTGGGTCTTTTCCACTCATGTCTGAACTTTACGGCCTTAATTCTTTCTTGTTTCCTTCTATTCCGCAATGTTATAAATTATATAAATTCATGAGTAAAAGACACCTGTTTTTTTTTATTGTTGCACACACGCACACTATGATACACATACATTGCCAACATTAATTTTACTTTTAGTTGTACCAACTTGCAAAATAACTAACACTTGGTTTTGATCTTATGACACAACACGCAATACCATATTAAACGCAGCAACAATGGTGGTTTCTTCTTCCTCTTGATGCCAACGTCTTAAGTGGTATCCGATGAGTGTAGCTAAGTGGTAGTCCTCAGTGTATTAAACTTTCCTGTCGTCAAATATTGGAGTTTCTTTTTTCAACACATACTATGGTTGAGCGTATCTTCCCACATGGCGAGTTCAAACGGGGCGAGCTTTGCGATTACTGCTACCGCCCCAGCAGAGATTGTTCTATATGCGCAGCAGACTTATTCATACTGCTCTATGGAGTGATGTCAGTTTTGCGCGCAGTTTAGTGTTCATGGTTGCCTCCCGCCATATCGGTGCTGCGTAAAGGATCTGCGAATGAACAACACCAGCCAAGATTCTTCTTTTTGAAGTTCGATGGCCTCCCACGTTGGGCATTAGACACGAGAGTGCGGAGATGATTCTTGCTGCTTTAGCAATGCTTTCTCGGATATGTGTTGCGAACGACAATTTGGAGTCAAGCCAAACTCCCACGTTAATCCCAAAACTTTTATCGCCGGTTTTGGGATTAACGTGTGCCCCTGTAGCTTAAACTGAATCCTCCCAATTTTACGTTTGGTGGTCAGAAGGACGGCTTCTGACTTCTCCGGTACTAGCTGAAGGTTCCTGGATTTCAACCAAACGGTGATTCTGAACAGGGCTAAATCTACCAAGCTCATCAAAGTCTGTTCGTTAATGGCTGTCACTATCAGGGCAACATCGTCCGCGAAACCAACCATTTGGACCGCCTGTGGCATTGGCATTTTGAGTAGGTCGTCATACATGACATTCCATAATGTCGGTCCTAACACTGAGCCGTGGAGTACTCCGCTGTTTATCTTGCAGCTAACCACGACTCCTTCCGCTTCAGCTATTATTTCTCTTCCGAGAGGTATGACGCAATGATGTTTTGGAGACTTCATGTTACTCGTCTCTCCTCTTCTGGTTTAGGGACTACATACATATATAATTTACTACCGCTTTGACAGAGGTTGACGATAACATTCTCACTGTAGCTGCATGAAAAAGCTTGTTGGTGCGATACTCTTTGAGTCTTGTAAATTGCCATAAACTTCTTGTTCTCAAGTCAATTAGATAGAAACCTGATGCTTCACACTTAAAAAACAAACCTTATCAAACCGGAATTAGAAGGTTGAGTTTCCTACAAAAGTATCCAGCATGCTTCTCGATAGCGATGGTATTCCACAATGATCTTAAGTATTTTAACCGTTTATGGGCTATACTTGGATGTTTTAACATCACAAACAATACTAGCAGTAGAAAATGCTTGTATAATATTAATTTATAGTTTTAGGAAATGACTACATCTGTCTCACAAACGTAACAGCCTCGTTGGACGTAAAGTTTTTAAAAAATCTCAACAAAAAGTCTTTTCCTTAGTCCTCTTCATCTTCTCTTAAATTGACTTGCAAGTGCTGCCCGTAATCTCTAAAGGGCTATTTTCTAAGAATATTGCTCGATTTTATGAACACCATCCCATACACGTGGTGGGTTTTGCTCTTATTGTGTTGTACGTCGTTGTAATTCTGGGGGTAAACATTTAGTGCACATTGTTGAAAGAGAAATCATGAAGTATAAACCGTGATGTATTGTATGTAACTGAAATAATTGAAATTTCAATATAATATGATGGTAGTAATTGTATCCAGCCATATTGAAAATTCAAAATGCTGCTCATAACACTTAAACAAAGCGAATGCTTGAATATTCACTTTTTAGTACAATTTTCATATCTTAGACTTTCTGATAGTTCGGAAACAATATCATGCCAATTTTTATTTTCCACAGAAAATTTTAGATGAAAAGAACGAGGAAATTAAAAGACTCAAACTCCTGAAACAAAATAGCACAAGGTCGAAATGCTCATCTATTAACGAAGATAATTATGAACCTGCAGGTCAAATTGCTGCATTAAACAAAATAATCTCTGAAAGAGAAGATACAATTCACGAATTGCAAAAGCAATTGGAGGTAGGTGCAACAGAGATGCTGGAAACAACCAATGTACTAAATAAATTAAGCGACGAGAGAGATGAAAATGTATCACAAATAAACGAATTGAAACAATTGCTTAAAGAGTTGAAAGGACAGCTAAAACAGAACAACTCTCGTTGTCAGGAACAACAAGAACAAGTTGTGTTTTTAGAGAATTTATCTGCAAAGAAAGATAAAGAAGTATATTCTACTGCGTTACTTTACTATCGGTTAGACTAAATAAATTAAATTGTAGTTGAAAGAATTTTTAGATAAATTAAAAGAAGATGGTCAAATTGAATTATCAGATCTAATCGCTAAATTACATACAATCAAAACTCAAAAAAGGTATAAGGAGAAACATATATCCGACTTGATTAGGCTGAATAATGATCTTCAGGAGTCTATGTTGCAAATTGGAAGGGAAAATGCTGAAATGAGGTGAGTGTATTGGGTGCAGATTTCGCTTATGAAAACAACAACCTTTTAGGTCGAAACTCGGCTTAACCGATGAGGATGTAGTGTGTATAGCCGGCACTTTAGCGAAAGAAAAGAAACAAAAGAAATTACTGCACGAGCTTCAGAAAAAGATGAATACGTTGGAGGAAGAAAATTTATCATTGCGGTTAGAGATTCAGAATTGTGGTAATAAGTCAAGAATCGTTGAACAATCAAATGTTAGTGAAACTTTGAAATCTGAATTAGATAGCTCTCATGAAACTAAAGAACGAAAGGAACCTATTGAAACAAGTATAAATGAGGACGCTCATAAAGCGGTTGTTGATGAAAATGAAGCTTTAAGAAAAGGATTACATGAGATTTTAGCTAGTTTGCAGACTAGATCAGGTATAAGGATATTCGCTAGAAATCACTAGTTCACATCTTAATAACGGAATATGTATTTAGATAAAGGTTTGCGAGAAATTAAGTCGGAAACATTGGAACAGCTTTTAAGGGCGTTAGATGTAAAACACATTTCTGGATGGTATCACCCTGCGATGAGATTACAAGCTGAATTACATGCATTACAAGGCAGTAATGTTGAACTTCGAGAGCAACTAAAAATGGCGAGGTAAGTAAATTCACTTCCCCCACAACAAATAGGCTAATTTATGGTGTTTTTAGGGCACAGCTGCATAACGTTAATACAAATACAGATCACAAGCAAACAATATCAGTTCCTATAAACCAGTTAACAGAACCAGTGATTAATTCATCATCAAACTTTGATGTAATTTCTAATCTTAATGCACATTTAATGCAAGTTATAAAGGCAAGCAGCAAAGAGTGTTTAAATTGTATATATGTACGTCATTAACTGAATTTTTGTAGGAAAATGAAGTTATTACTCAAAAGAATCTCTCATTATCTCATAATCTAGAAAAGTACCAAAACAATTTGCGTCTTATTGAACAACAAATGGTTTTATTATACCAACAATATTCGACAGAGAAAGAAGATTGGTCTAAAGCTAAAGAAACATATTCAAAAACAGCTAGTGAGATTACAGAAACAGTTGATATTTTAGAAAATAAACTTAAAGAAATATCAAAATATGTAGACAATGGTAAAGATGAACAAGCCAAATTAAAGCAGGTATCAGAAATGTCTGGAACAATTATAATTCTCAATCGTAAGTCACTACATCTGGAGAATGAAAACACCAAGCTAATTGCAGAACTAAAGGCAGTGAAGCAAGATCTATTAGATGCAGAAATTGCGGTAAAAAAGAAAGTAAATGACTTGAAAATTGAAAACAGTTCTCTATTAAAAACTATAGAAGTTTTAAAGAATGAAGTTTCCAATACAATTAATTTATCTGAACACAAAAAATTATTGAACGATTACGACAATTTAACACTGAAGCACAGATCTTTATTGAATAATCTTACGGAGATATGTACTCAGAATAATAACGAAGCAATTCTATTGAAAGGATCTATAGATTTATTGAAAAACGAGAAGGAAGAGCTATATACTAAATTGAAAGATGTCGTTTCAAAATTAAACACATTTGAGGTAGCGACATACGAAGTTGATAAAGCAGTTGAGACTTTGAGTAAGAAATTATCACAAATCGAAGTAAACGAAATTACTGAAAAACAAAGAGCTAATCATATGACTAATCTGTACGAGTTAGTAAAAGAACAATTAAAGAAATCCGAGGAACGATACAAAGAATTTGAAAACTACAATAAAGACCTAATGTATCGAAATCTGTCATTTCAGGAATGTTTGAAAGAATTCCAAGATAAAGTTATTAATGAAGTAGATTTCTTCGACTATTCTGCCATACAAAATAAGTGTGGAAAGCTACTAGAAGAAAATGCGAATCTTGTGAAGAATATCGAAAGCCTTCAAGGACAATTGGAGGTTCTGCAAAAATTAGTTAACACACAAAAGCTTTGGTCATCTTCGCAGGAATACGAATTTCTTAGTTTGAAACATCAAATTCTCGACCTTCAAGCTTCTACTGATGACAAGGCAGTAATTTCAAGATTATCATCCGATGTTGTTCATGCACGATTACAAGAAGCGGATGTGCAGAAGAAAATCGAGAGTATCTTGGATCAGTATAAAAAACTAGAGGAAGAATATTGTGGATATAAAAATTCTTCAGAAACCGAATGTAATAAGTTAAATGACAGAATTAAAATGTTAACAGAAAAAAATGAGTAAGTATAGTTTTATTTTTTATAATACTTGATGGATGATTAAAAACACTGCTTTCCTTTAATTCACATTGTTATAATACTTTTGTAAGAGTATGTCATTGAAGCACTGAGTTTATGAACTATTTCCTCTTACAGTAATTAGAATAATTTAAGACGCCTGATTTTTAAATTAAAAATGTTTTATTCCTAGTTCCTACATGTTATTTTCTAACCTATGTACATTTATAATGGGTCATCGTTTGATTTGGCCTTCCTGTAAAGTAAGGAAGGCACTTCCAAAAATTGCACTCAAAATATAGTTTTGGGTGCGGGTTAATTTATGGGTGTCAGCAAGTATGGTCTCACTAGTCGATCACGGACACATATCGCTCCCCTAGACATGGAAGATCGATTACAATTCTGACTGTAGTTATATACCCGAAATTCTAGTTTGATTATAATGAGCAAACTGTGGTGCCATCTATAGAAACGTAGTGCAACTAACGGTTATGTGTAATTATATTCTGACGATAGATGGTGCACCGAATATCGATTAGCCATATTTTAGGTTATTGCTATGAACTCTAGTATAATTGCAATTAGAATAAAAAATGAAACGAAATAATTTTTGTAGATGTTTTTGATTAAAAAAAATTACATAGTATAAATATATTGATCAAGACAACCTTTTTTTTAATTGGGTATAGTTCATTATTCAGCAAGTTTTTCGATGAAAAAAAGAGTTTTGTTTGTAATTTTAATACTTCTGAAATGAAATTTCTTTTTATGTTAATAATGTTGCATTGGAAGTACTTTCGTATACCTTACTTTTTAACAAAACTGATTACTTCGTATGGTTATCATCAGTTTTGTTTTTAGTTGTTTTAATTTGAGTCTTATAGTGTAAATTTTATGCCATGTGACATTATGCCATTCTGCTTCCCAATGCTGCCCCAATTCAAGCGTTGAAGCATTAATCGTTGACGGCATGAAACAAGTCCAAAGCCTCGAATGTGGTGATACAATGTACGCATAGTAATAGGTCTACCTCCTTTTTCAAACCATTGGTCTGCGTTTTGACGGTTTCTAGCACAACGGTCTCGTAGAGCTAGTTGTCTGAAGCGCCTAGCTAGATGCTCTGTGGTACGCCTCGGTTAACCAGTTGGTCTTCTTCGTGTTCCTCTACCTTCTTCTGTCCACACACGACACACACGCGATACCGTTAATGCAGTACAATTAACACGACCATCAATTTTGCGATAGCACAAACCAACATCTCTATAGGCAACAATTCTACCCGTATCACAGTTACTAACACGGTGATAATTTCTACGTTTTCGAACTCTAGGCATTCTATTACGCTTATCATTTCGACAAACATCAGAACACTTTAGGCATTCGATATTAATTGAAATTAAAAATCTTATGTCTCTAGTTAATTCATTATCCTTCAT
The DNA here is from genome assembly GCA_004785975.1 of Popillia japonica. NCBI lineage: Eukaryota > Metazoa > Arthropoda > Insecta > Coleoptera > Scarabaeidae > Popillia > Popillia japonica. The sequence continues at coordinate 16,741 of SMLS01068574.1, forward strand.
TAAGTATTTCTAATTATGAATGAAAATGATTCCTCTTCTAGTGTGCTACAACATATTATAAGACAACAACGTCAACAATACTTTGGGTTCGTTCCTATGACTAGCGAAAGAAGATTTGTTGATAATTTAATCAAAATTTATAAAGATAAATCTGACTCATTTCTATCCTTTCAAAAAGCGGATGAACATCGTTACGAAAGTGAAGTAATCAAGGAACAATTACGCGAACAATTAAAGTTGGTTGAAGAATTAAAAGTGACTAAAAAGACTGACGATAAAATAACAAAATGGTATAACGAAAAATCTCAGCTGCAATTGCAGGAATTGAGACAAAGGCGTAGATCTGAATTTGTGGAAACCCAACTTCGGCAAGCGTTAGATAGAATCAATGAGCAAGATCAATTAATGTCAAAACTAGAAGAAGAATTGTTGCAAGCTTGCCGATCAAGTGATTTCTCTATTTCGTCAGATGTACAGTCGGTGAAACTTCATAGAAATGGTGCTGACGTCCAGAAAACTGATAATGTTGAGTGTAAAGTTAAGATATGTAAATCAGAAGAAACCCAAACTCTTTTCGATGCATCGTTGAAGCCTGACAAAGATGTAGATGATGATGGTATGAAGAAATTACATTCGGAGCTAGTAGATGCTCAAAAGCAAATATCCTTGAAGGATGAGGCAATTGAGCAGTTAAAATCGAAGCAGATTGAATTGGAGATGAATATGAGTATGTTCAAAAAGCAATTGGGAGACAAACAAAGCCAAATTACATTTTATGAGAAACATATTTTGGAGTTACAGAATAAAAAAGAATTACCTGCTCAAGAGACGAAGATTACACATGACACGGATATAACTGGCAACGAAGAATATATCGCGCTTAAGGTGAGTCTTGAATATATAACTAGTTGCACATTTCGAACGATTATCTATCAATAAGCAACAAATTTCATTAAATACTTAACGAAATTGAAATCTTATTATATTCATGTGTTTCAACATGTATCGTGAAGCAAAGTTTGCACGAACTAATTTTTTCAAATTAGCTGAATTAAGTGTTAGTTAACTGCGAAGCTATTTCACTTTAACATTTGTTGATTATAATTCTTTAACGTTAGGCAACTGTGACCACACTCCAAACCAGTTTAGCTGAAAAAGAAGCTTCTTTACTTAAATTCCAGTCTCTTTTAAAGCAAGATAGAGATGAACACAGCCTAGCAGCAGCCAGGATGCAAGAAGAATTAAAAAGGCTGCAAAATGTTCTTCTTACTCACCAACAGGCTTATAAAGAGTTAGATTATCATGTAGCACGTATGCATTCTGGGAAAACTAAGAAGTTATCAATTTTAGATTAAAGGAAAGTCAGAATGAAACTACCACTAACAAATCAGCTGTCGAACAATATATAAAACAGGTACATACATTAGAGAATCATACCGCAGAATTGCACACTACCATCGCTAGCTTGGAATCTCAACTACAGACAAGTCGAGAGGAATGTGTTCGCTGGAGAGCATTATCTAATGATAGGTTACAAAGTATGGAAAAGTTACGATTGGAGTAAGTGGCCGTTATATTTGTACTATATTTAATAAATACTATGTTATTTTAGATTGGAGACAATGCATAGAAATGAAGTTTGCATATATAAAGACGAGTGCGAAAAGTGGCGGCAAGAGGTCCTTAGCTTAAAAACCCTGTTAATCAAACATACAGATAACACAAATGACAAAGTTAATAACGTGCAGAAAATACTTAAAGAAAGAGATGACAGGATTCACGAACTGATGATTCAATTAAGGCAAGCACGGGTAAGCTTTTATAAAGTATATTTAGGCAATTGTTGTCTTTAGAAAATAGGTTTTTAGGCTGAAACGAGGAGAAAACAAGAAAGTGTAGAAATACCAAAAGTACAAGAGCTTGAAACTGAACTTGATCAAGTAACTAAAGAATTGGAGACGTTGCGAAAACGACACGATCAGCTGCTTAATAGAGAAAAAAGTGCTAGAGATGAGATTCGTACACTTAAGAGCCAATTAATAAAAAGGTAAATATTAATCATAATCATAGACTAACTTAACTCACATAGGCAACTTATCCTTCAAAAGTATTTTCTTTATACAAGGGGACCTTAGAAGTGGATAATGCGCCAAACATGTTTTCTTCATAATGAGCGATTCGGTATTGCAGTTGAAAGAACGGTTGAATGTCAGCTATGTTTTACAAAAATATGAAACGAATATTGAATCATTAAATGTATTAATAACTACTAAATTTTTGCGTAAAATAATGACTTACATTAGACTTATCGGTATTTGCCAATCTACAGGACAATCGAATTCTTCAGACTCATTTCGTACATAGCTTTCTTAATGGAAGACTGTATATATTATTTTTACCTGTTAAAAACATCTTAGTCAGCTTTCCAAAACATGCTACATGTTACTAATTGTTATGATTGGCTGTTTTTGAACACTTCTCCCGCAAACCAGTTTTCTCTGATTTCTGCTAGCAGTAATATGTTAATTAATGTGTACATGGGTTCTTCATTAAACACAGATGTATGTCCAAAGTCAAATTAATGATTGATAAGCATGTAGGGTGGTGTAACTGACTCAGTTACGAATAGTTCTACAAAACTTCAACTTAGGAAGTCACTTTTAATTTCAACCCAATTAAGCTCCAACGCTAACTTCGAAGTGTTGGACTATTTGCGGAACCATTGCACTTGTCACCAATACATGTTTTACTGCGAATGCATGCCAAAGAAGAAGTATACAAAGAGATTGCAACTACAGTAAAGTAGATGACAACGAGGAAAGAAGTGCAGTTTTAACAATAATTTCAAAACAGAAGAAGAGTTCACCTTTTCTGTTTACCGAAATCTTTCAAATAATATTCGCATGGGTATTGGTAAGCGTACACGCTGCTGGTCATTCGTTATAACTACCTAACCAATAAAGAAGCAATTACGAATGGTCAATTTAAAGTTTTGAGAGGCATGACATTTACTGATTTTACTGAAGTTTTATGCTTTAAAATTCTTTAAACATATTCTTAAGAAATTCCAGAAAATTACATTTATGACAAGGTTAGTAGAAAAGTATGTCAAAACTGTACCATATGTGGCATGTTTGGAAAATTGATGAAGTTGTTTTTACCAGGTGTAACTGGTGGTTAGTAGGTCAATATTTATTTCCTGTTTTGTAAACAGTTGCCAATATTGAAGCGTTTCTTTTAATTTTGTCCCTTTGCCCTAAGTAACCGTGGAGTTTAGACTCAGCAATGGCGCGTTATGAAATGACTCAACAACTTTAGTTTGCTTTCGTCTACTAACATCGCCATTTGAAAAAGAAATATTTTTAAAACATAACTATACGGTCCACAATTTGGCAACAGAGCCCTTAATTATAATAACTTCCTTCATGTTGGTTGCATCGTTTTGTATGTTTTATGTATGTGTTATTGTATGTGTTATTTTCAAAAAACAAGAAACAAACAGGTATTTATTAACAACATAATAAAGCCTACGTTATGCTATTTAAAAAGTCTATCAATTATGGAATATAGTAATAGTAATGATAGTGATAATTACACATCAATTCCCCAAACGAATGGTATCCTTCACTTCAGCAAAATTTCCTTAGTACTTAAGTTTTCCAAAAACTCTACAGAGAAAGTCAAGAAACTTGATGTAAATATACTGGGTGTATTTTAAATAAAAGTAAATAATATTAAGAATGGTAAGATACAATTATGTAGAATATAAATCCAAAAAACTTTCGTTCAATTACGACGCGAATGCCAAAATTAAAATCTCCCTTATAAATTGTAGTATGCGCCGCCTATTAAATCGAGAATGTTCACCTCGATAAATCTAACGCAAGAACAGCTGCCGATGTTATAAAAACTACAAGAAAACACTGATGTGTCAGTTTTTTAAATAGCTTTGAATGAAGAGTTCAATAATGCACACGTTAAATATCGCCTGTCGCTGCTCCTGTCCTCCGCTACATACATATATTCGTTCGAAAATATTCGATAGTGGTGCGAAGAATATTTTATAAATATCTTTGTCATTTTTTTTCTCGCGACTGGGAAAGAATTTGCGCAAAATATTTTGGATTTAAGTAAAATAATATCTTTCCGTTCTTCATAGTCTTTACTTTTATTTCAAATACACCCTGTATATGCAGGGAACGTGGGAACCACAGCACATCTCCAGTGACTCCATCTTGGTGAAACCACACAAGCATAAAGCTTCTGTTATTTTTCTTTTATTTACTTTTTTTTCTTTTTATTATTACACCATCTAATGATAGTGTTGGGAAATGGAACGGTTTTCCGCTCCAATATTAAAATGAGGAGGAAATAACAATTGCGTAATAATCTATCATCTTGGCTAAACGTTTTCTACAGTCATACTTATACGATATTCTATCCTTTATCACTACACAATTACTGACTTGGTACTGCATTATGAATTGCATTTGGTTTTCTCCAACCATGATAAATTGAACATTATGGTAGGTAGTCAACGTGGTTTCGTAAAGGGACGCTCTACAGTAACCAATTTGTCTAATTCTACTCAATATATTGCTAAAAACATGGATAATAAGAAACAAATTGATGTAGTCTACACAAATATTAGGAAAGCGTTTGACCATGCGTGCAACATAACGTTATCGTCTCTAAATTTGCAAATTTTGGTTTGCACCCTGATCTAATTATTTTACTGCAAGATTACCTCGCCAATCGTCAGTTACATGTTGAATACAAGGGTGTGTCATCCAATATTGACACGGCTCACAGTGGACTGCCCCAGGGCTCGAATCTTGGACCAATTTTATTCATTATGATTTAATGCCGGATGCTTGGTCTACGCTGATAACATTAACATTTTTGCTGCCATCAACGGTTTTGAGGATTGCGTGGCTTTGCAACACGATTTGGATGTATGTACTTACTAATTGGTGCACAGATAATGGTCTTTCGCTCAATACTGAGAAATGTAAAGTAATGACATATACTCCCAAATCGAACGTACTACCTTATCAGTATAGTGTTGATGGCACCAGCATTGAAAGGGTTCACTCTATTAGGGATCTTAGGGTGGTTTTTGATGGAATGCTTCGTTTTGCTGAACACATTACAAAAGTATTCGTGGACGCTCACAAGCTGATAGGTTTTATCATACGTTCTTGTAAAGATTTTGAAATCATCGACACACTGGAAAAGTTGTACATAATACATTATGCTCTTGATATTTATAACGGCAATTATAAGGATTTTTCTATAATGGCTAAGGATTGCTTATTCTGATTATTATTATTATTTGTTATTGTTATTATTATTTTCCTTTTGATTGTTGTTACTATGTGCTAAATATGCACGCTCCGTTTGTGCTTTCTTCAATATTAGGAATAACCTTGTAAATGGATTTGTAATCTGCTAGGGTAATAAACAAATAAATTATGCGTCCAGTTCCTTGTTGTCACATTGCAGAACCGGGTCAACTGTAGTGCTATCTCGGTATAGTTTATAGTGTCTAAATTATGTTTGTAGACTTTGGCAAACTAGAATTAGATACATTCTATTAACAGAAAATATTTCTGTTTTAAAATGTACACAATTGCGATGTTTCCTAGGCTTTCATGTCTGTTGCTAACTTGTATAGAACTTGGGGAAAGGATAAACTCGACAGTAATGCAAAAACAAATATAATTTAGATTCTCATCTCCAAAAGGGAATACACAATACAATAATGTTAGTTTAATATAAATTAGTCTTACAATTGTTTGATATAAATAATAATTACCGTCCCTTTATTAATTAGAATCACAAAATGCTTATAAATACATGCTGTAACCATTCTTACCATTTAGACCTACATCTGCTGCTCGAAGTGATAAAAGTGATAACGCCGTTAAGGAACAATTGCAAAGAAAAGTTTTTACTTTAGTAAAGGAAATAGATGAACTCAAAGAGAATCTTAAAGAACAACTAATCATCAATGAGCAACATCGAATCAAGGTGAATGAAGATTTCGAAAAATGGAATAAGCAGAAATATTGGCAGCAAACCGCCGAGAAACTTAAAACTAAATTAAAAGAAAAAAATGAAGAATTAGAAAAAGTGCAACAAACATGTTCCGGTTATAGGATTTTAATTGAACGATTAGAAAGAGAAAAGCATGCGTTGGAAAGTAAAAATAAAGCTTTGCGAGGTGGCACTGCCAATGTCAACGCGATGAAATTAGAGGTACTTGAAATAGAGAACGCAAAGTTGCAAGCTGAATTAGAAGCTATAACTGTCAAACTGGAGATGCAACAACATCATTCCGGCGGGCTCGGAGCAGCTATGCTTCAAGATAAATTAGAAGGGCAAGAACGTAAAATAGCAATTTTAGAATTAGCAGCTAAGGTAAGTTTTTTTTTAATTTGTGGATATCTTCTTGAGTTCAATCCAAACTCCGGACTCTGGCGCTAAAACTATTCCTGTAGTTTTCATTTCTAGAGGCAGCGGTGTTTTTGTACTCAATGTAAATGAATAATTTTTTAATAGCAAACATAAAGCTAATTTTGATTGCACCATAGCAAAACGCATACCTGCAAATTTAATTGAATGTTACATGTGTTTTAATAACATTAGTAGAATACATATGTAATATTACCAATACATTTCCTCGGCCCTGTTCCAAACGGGAGATAAGCACTTTCCTTCATTAAAAGTTTATTGTCTTCGCTGAATCTCTCCGGGTCAAAAAGCTCTGGGTCGGGGTAATATTCTGGATCCCTTTGTACTGCCATGGTAGGTATTAATACCGTCATATCTTTGGGAATTATCACATCAGTTCCGGGTATCTGATAATCTTTAGTACACTTTCGGCAATAAGCGGGGGCTGGTGGATATTTCCTTAATGACTCTGCAATAGTGCGGTGAATAGATTCATTAAGTTTTAAAGAATATACATACATATATGGATTTCTTTTTAATTTCGTAATTATTGAAAGTATGAGTAAGTAAGTGCGATAGAGAATTTATCGTCGAAATTTAATGTGAAATAATTGATTACAGTTTTCGTTTCGTAAGACAATTTTGGATAGTGAAAGTAGATTTACGTATGTACCTATATAGTATATAAAAAGTATTGATTGTACGGTTTTCTAATTAATAATTGGTTCATAAGAATGCCATTATTCAATTTGTGGAAGTTAAAAGTATATGTTGTTATTTGATATGAGACAAAAATGAATGGAGCTGTTATATTCATATTAGTTATCCCTCATAGAAATGCTTATTAAACATTGTTTCAGAAATATTCCTAGTGGGCGTATATGTATATGGATAGAACCACATATCTCCATATCTCCACTTTCTCTTATAATTTATAGCATTTAGTATTGTTCATATGTAAGTTCTAAACGTTTTAATTTAATGCTCATTGAAAGGCAATAATAATCATAAATACGGGTTAATATGCGCATTTCTAATTAACTTTTTAACCGGCTGAGAGAGCATATCTTTAAAAACGCATACGAGGTTTGTCTATAAAATTCGGTTAATCGATTAAACATCGTTAACTGTCGAGGTAAACACGACCATACATAACACACTTTTGACGACGTTGATATATGATATTATGTGAAAACTTTTGATTTTCTTTCTTCTTAAATATCCTTTAACAGTACCTGGTTTGACTTCACCTCAACAATTTTGAACTTTTCTTTTTATCTTCGTTTCAAATTTTTCCTCTTTCACTTTGACATATAAAGATACTCTTGTAACTTTTTACTTGTCAAGACATCTAATATTACAGTTTATCTACGTTTTTTGTGTTTATTTACGTTTTTCACATCAACCCTTTTTTAGTTTCAAAAATCTTCTTCCTTCTGTTTCTGTTTGCACCTCCGATTGCGAATTGCACTGGCAATCAAATTATATTTCAATTAAGTCACAATCGAGATGTGCTTCAGTTTTGATTTGGATTCCTAAACTTTAAATCTTGCGCTGTACATACAGTGTTAATTCCAACCAATACAGTTTTCTTTGTAGAGATTCTTGTTAAATTTCGAACAGATGTTATACTTCTAATAGTGACCTACGTATGAGCAGAGTTCATACCAAGCATTCCATTCTTTCGGAGACCACTAGTTTGATTGAAAATGTCCATCCTCCAAGTTTATTTTTTACACCACCAATATATTTACTCATTATTAACCCATTATAACCAGATATAAAAGAGCCACCCTATTTCAAAACTGGTGCTGAGCAAAAAAGTGGCTACGGTTTAGAAATTCATTAGTGCAAGATACAAAAATGTTGCAACTCATCCTAACGGAAGATAGTGTCTGACATTGACAAAACTACTTCATTAAGACAATATTAATAATATTATTTAATAATAATTTTAATATTATTTAATCAAAATATTAATATTATTTACTTAAGCACTAAATTAATTTATCAAAAAAAAAAAAGATATAGTAACTTTTGATTTCATTATTGTGTTAGATACCTATAATTATTTCAAAGCGAAGACGCATTCCCTAAAAGCTTGCCTCGATAGTTCACTCGCATTTACCAAGCATACATACATACATATACAAGGCAATCTAAATTAAGTGTTCACCATTGGTAAAAAAACAAATGAACAGCGCGCTTTCGAGTTTTGCCGAAAAATATGTTTCTCTCAAATGGAAACCCCTGTATATTATATCATTTTCTGCTAGAACTTCAATTTTTAAACAAAAACTCTTATAAGAAATTTTTACTGGGATTAAAAATACTTGAGTTATAATGAATAAACAAAAACAGTTTAGTCAAGTGCATTTTTATCTATATCTATGAAAACGACGATAAGTCTTTCCACAGTCTTTCTACCAAACGTCAAATATTAGTAGAGTTTTATTAGTTTTTCACTCATAAGTTTCATTGTGCTAGTTATTAATTTCACAAAAAAATAATTTTTACCCATGCATAAAAGTGATATTTTAGAATCTTATTTAGTGTGCAAAATATCCTCTCGGAGGGCAAAAGAACACTACGCTGAATTATATCCACTCCGAACACAACTACATGAGCAATATTTTCTGAGACTGTACCGAAAATTTAGAGGCAATGAGAGTGTTTTTGCCAAAACAAGGACAAAAAGGACTTTTATAATAAGCGAGGCCACGGAATTTCCATACTAGATATTGGCAACGAATCTGATTTGAGTCACGGTACTGTGCATAGGATTTTGAAGAAACGCAAATTCATTCCTTATAAGTACAAACCAGTTCAAGTTTTTTTGCCAGGGGATCCAGAGAGAAGAATGTTTTTTTGCCACTGGTATCTTAACTTTTGTCGCCAAAATGTAAACAACTTTCGCTATATTTTTTGGATCGATGAAACGAATTTCTTAAATTCTGGAATGTACAATACAAAAAATCATCATTACTAGTCAAAGGAAAACCTTCTTTTAGTACATCCTAGATGCCCACAAGTCCGTTTCAGTTTTAATGTTTGGTGCGGTTTAATTGCTTCAAGGATTGTTGGCCCTTTCTTTTATGAGGGCACTCACTGGTGAATGGTACATAGAATTTTTGACTGAAATTTTGAATAATTTCTTAGACGATCTGGATCTCATAAGTAGACAGAATCTGCATTTTCAGCAGCTGCGCACAACTACAGACGTACTCATCAACTTTTAAATACTATTTTTAGCACTGCATGGATAGGAACAAATGGTCCTATTCAATGGTCTCCCCGATCGCCAGATTTAACGCCGCTTGATTTTTTTTATGGGGTTATTTAAAGACCCAGATTTATAAGCAAAGGTACGAAAACGTAAACGCCCTAAAGATTGCAGTAGTGAAAAGATAAACCAAATAGATGGTAGGACCATACTGAAGGGAGTTCGAGAAGTTCGGAAGCATGTACAAAAAGTATTGAACAACAAGGTGGTATTTTTGAACATCTTCTATGAAAAAATCAGTGATTTTTGTTTTCTTTTAATGATAAGTTTATGCGTAAAATAAAGTTTATAAAACTTATTTAGCTGTTTTCGTTTATGTATCATAACTTCATTATTTTTAATCCCAGTAAAAAATTCCTTCTAAGATTGTTTGTTTAAAAATAGAAGTTCTAGCAGAAAATGATATAATAAAAACCTGCTGCTCATTTGTTTTTTTTTATTCTTTTGTCTAAAAGAGCGTTAAAAGTACTACAAGTTTGCTAATTTAAACAATCTTGCATCTTTAATAATAATAACAAAGTTACCAATGGTGAACACTTAATTGGAATTGCCCTGTATAGATTACATAATTTCTAATCTAGATCTAGTGCGATTACATTCACATTTTAACTCTGTGTAGCATGTATTATTTATTACCTACGTAATAGAAGTAACTTGCTTTAAAATGATTTGGAATTCTAATATATATTACAGCTATTAAAGCAATACATTTTTTTACACTTTTTTATGCGATTTCGAAAAATGAACTAGATATTTTATAGAGATAGTTATTTTATTATATAATATATGACAATCGGTTTGAATCCATTAGCAAATTACTGCAGCCTCAATGCTTACGCACCGTTAAGATTTCTTAATAGTAATTACATTAGAATTATAGTAATTAGCAAAAAAAACAACTTACCTAACAATATCTTTTCCATATATGGTAGATTCACAATTGCATCATGTGTAACTTTGCCGTCAAACATTTTCAACGTCTCCATAACTTCCTTTCTGGCTTTTTCTTGTATATCTTGATTAGTTGCTAATTCTAGTATAGTGAATCCCATTGATGTAGATGTAGTTTCAAATCCCGCCAAGAAAAATATAAAAGCTTGAGCTGTTGCTTCGTTCAAAGTTAGCGGCGATTCTTTTTCGTCGGTTACTTCTAGTGGCTGTTCCTCTAACATTTCGCCCTTAAGCATTTTGATTAATAACTGAAGAAAATCGTTTCTTGTCACTTTATTTTTTTCACGAAATGCTATCGTATCCTGAACCGCATTTTTAAAAAAATTTGAAACTTCGCTAGGAAATATACCTAATCGCAAAGTTTTCGCTAAAGATGGTGATGCACAAACTACAGCATTACGTACAAAATCTGCGCGCGTATGCACGAAAGCTCTGTTTCCCATAACCCTAAATTCGGCTTGAGAATTTTTAAGGCTGTTGCATTTTATGCCGAAAGCACAGGAACCAATAACATCTGTAGTAAACCTCGCTAAAATATCTTTAATCTCGATAACGTTATCATTCTGCATCATTTCTTCTAACACCTCAATCATTATATCGCCACATTCTTGTATAGTATTGAACATGTATTTAATTTTACCTGCAGTAAAAGCGGGGCTAAGTTTGGCTCGGAGCTTTTTCCATTTTTCACCGTATAATGAAAATAGATGCGCACTTACTGGATCATTTTCTTCGTCAAAGTGTATTCCTCTATCGTCAAAGTGATTGAAATCCTTTACTAGAATATTTCTTATTAATTCTAGGCTTATAGGAAGAAACACAGGCACCGTGAAAAAATAAATACCACCAAAGGCGTGCCCTTTCGGTTTGAGAGCGTTATAAATATCAACTATTCTCGCGTTTATACTTTGCGTGCGGAAAATGATACTTGTTATGTTACCGAATGGAAATGTCGGCGGTAGTGTTGGGATACCGCGTTTTCTAAAATATGCATGTGCATATTGATAATATAATATGAGCACAAATAGCAGTACTAGTGAGAGCAGAAATAACGCGTCGGATAAAGCCATTGTCTATAGTGGTACTGAACGCAAAATGTTCTCTTAAAATATCGGTGAAATTTTCAGGCCGCCTCGTACAGTAATGTTTCATAATGTAGCAGCAACACTTTTATGGCAGGAAAATAAAATCACGAGAGACGCGTGAGAGTTGTGTTTTATTAATTCCAACCCACCTAGGTAATTTCACTTGACCTACCGTACGGAAAAGTTTGTTTCATATAATATAGGACTGATAAAAGGAAACAGGCACCGAGGGATTATATATTATATTATGCTACAATTCTCAGCATTTTATTATCTTTAATTGTAAGCTATAACTTTTATAACTAAGAGCTATATCAATATCTTGTATGTTAATTGAAGTTATTTAAGAAATTTAGAAATCTTTTAGAATTGTTTGTCGTGAGCAATACACCCAACTTTTCTTCACTGACAATGAGCAGATCAATAAAAGTAGTAGTGGAAGTATGTATTAGTAAAACACATGAGAATGCTCTAAGAAACAAAACGGAAACATTGTGAGAATTAAAAGTATACAGGCACAAAAGACAATGAGTAAGAATATCATCCTCTTCATATTCTTACATATGTTTTTAGTGCAAATTTTTATCACGATTACAAGAACGCTGAATAGTAGTACCAGATAGTATGTACATATTTAGCTGTAGTTGCTATTTAATTGAGACGCCAGCATAAATCCTTTTAATAATCTGGGATATGTCTTATGTTAACATTATTTTTATTGTAACTTTCAAAAAATTCTCATTTTTTCAAGATTGCAACTATTTTGAAAATACCGGAAAAAATTTACTCGGATTAATTTTCTTAATAAATTACCATCACTGTTTAATAACACATTCTCAGAATATGAATACAAGAAATCTTGAAGATTCTGCAGCAGTTCTTAGAATTCTTTTTACTATCTACACTGAACACATTTTAATTTTATTTTAGTGCAAATCTACGTTACTTAGACTGGATTATTTCAGATGCAATGATCTGTTGTCCATATTCTTAAGCAAAATTAGATTTTGCACCAACCTCTTCGATATTCTTCAGTTTTTGGAGTTTCATAAGTTGCTTAGAATCATCTGCCATAGTCATTTTTTAAGCCAAAAATCTACATTTCAGTGACTGATTGAAACGAGTTGATGTAGTATCTTTGGGTGAGTTTGGGGGAAATTATCATCTTAGTGGGGTTCTAAAACGGTTGCGTAATTCTTCCTTAATTCACTCTTATACACATCTCTTTTGATATAGTCTCATAGGAAGAGGTTGAATTCATATCGAGAGCTATTGGAGGTCATTGTCATAGTTGGCTACTGCTAATACAGCGGTCTTTGGAAACCTATATGGTCCTCTTTGCAAGCAAATTTTGACCAAGATTATCTGTAGATACGAACAATAGAGGATACAACTTTTCTCTTCTTAGATGTAGGTTTAGTTATGAAACAGTACTTTGTAATATTGCTGCTGATGATGAAGATTGTAGCATATTTTCGGTGATTAACTTTGAATAGTCTATACTTGTAAGTAACTTTGAAGAAATTAATTATTTTTACAGGACCCAATTTTCTTACTAGCAAGTAACAATTGTTCATTCTGAATTTTGTACAGTATACGTACGGGCAGACATGATTCCGGTCAGTTTCCTTGGGTGCAAAAACTATTAATCGACAAATGAAGGCGAGAGCATTATAATCTTCAGAAGCGGAGCATAAGCCAGCTAAACCATTCCCACAAGTGGTTCCTCCATTCTAGACTTGTGCAGAGGGAATCTTGAACTGCTTGAAAATTGATTGGTCGAAATTCTATCTAACAGCCAAACTGTCATCTAATACTGCAGAATCACTTTGAAACGGGTGCCAAGCTACTTATGTACCACGGACAATAAAATTTGCCGACAAATTTGCAAGAGGTGCCAATGGACCACCAGTCAGTCAGTCAGGTTCAGAATTAAACGATGAGAGTTTCTATAGCTGTACTGCCTTCGTCACATCTGACCTAACTAGTAAGCAGAGTTCTTAAAAGAATAAACTTATTGACAGCAGTTACTTTAAAACCGAGATTTATACAAGTTCCAATACAGAGTTCATGAGCAAGAACAAATTGATATTGTTTATATGATTCTTCTGATGGTTACTGTGCAATTATGCAACTCCTTAGCACTTACTTGGCAGTGGACCAGAAGAGGCGGAGTTGGTTTAGCGTCGACTGCCTGAAGGAAGACAGATTAGATCAATTAGCCTTCGACAAACTTTCGGACCTTTATGTTTGGGTGAAACCAGGTCAACAGGACTAAAATGTTAGAAAGGCAGAATAGACTTCTCAAGAGGAAAAAAACAAGAAATAGTTGACGTGTTAGGTGAAAATATATTGTTATGCTTTAACTACATTTACTATAATTTAAAAGTTCTTTTATATTGACGGAAACAATTAAACTAATTTTCTTAATTTCTATCGAAAATACCAGGTGTCTTCCTTTCTTTCACTAAATGTGACGTTTATAGGTTCGTAAATCGTAATTAAAGTCGATAATTAAAATAAGTATCCATAAACACTAATTTGTGGTATACCTACTGTTCGACACTCATGTAGCACAAGGCAAATATAGGGCCCAATATGTGTTAAATAGACAAGTTAATACAGCTATACTAATCCGTTGGTCATTTCCATTACCTGTACGCACATAAATTACACAAGCTGTTCGAAAGTATCTCTAACATTGAAAAAAAATTACCAATTTGTGATGGAGTGCGTTACGACTTTCAGCAGTAAGTTTTATTAATTAGGAAGCTGAAAATCAAGTACGGAAATGTGGTAGACATTATAATGGAGTAATTTTGTTGTAGTAAAGAGAAAATACCAGCAGTTATAGATCAATTGACTAATAATAGATATAATATCAAAAATAACTGCATGTCACAATTATACTATTAGTTAGACACAGCAACATATATTAGTGCTAATAATCACATTCACCCAATACTAACATTAGCAATTATCACGTAAAATTATATTCACACTATTTCAGTGTTAGATCCATTAACAGGAATTGCTTGAATGTTATCGGTAACTTCTTTATAAATCGCACTTTAGGTAATATTGACACTTTGAATTCAGGTAATAACAATAACATTATACAAATCGTATATATTTGCCTCTCATCTATCCTTAAAAGTAGTTCAAGGATAATACATTTTTGTAGTATACCGGATAAACTAAATTATTGTTGTATCCTGTAAGCTATCCTAGCAACAAATAAATAAAAAAAATGTTGTACCTACAATCTTTTACACAACACTCTGTAACTTTTTCATCTTATAATCGCTTGTAAACAGCCAACAGGCCAAGTTTATTCTTGTATGATGGCATTTGGAGTAATGATAGTTAGAGGTAATTATATAAGGTGCCTGAAAAGGTCTTTACACACGCCTACCACATATTCCTTTGACCAAAATAAGGCGATTTAAGTAAACTTACCTTAGTCCAAAGTCGCTTAGTTTTGGCGCTATGCGGCCTTGAAGTTAAAATTTTGAAATCGTTTTTTTATTATAAATTCGAAACGGCTTATACGATTTCAATAAGATTTGGCATGGTCAGTTAGTATTATATATATCGGAAGTGAATGAAACACGCATGACCATTAAGAAAATTAACATAATTTTTTTTGCTGTTTGTAGTAGAGACACGAAATAGTTTCTATTCTATAGAGTATTCAAAAGCGAGCAAATTATGTTTCTTGTAAAATTTTCTTATTTTTATTCGTTTTCGAGAAAAACGAAAAAAAGTGCTTATGGTCGTGGGTTGGAAAAAAGCGCAAAGTAATCCAGTCGCCTATGATTCCTGTCAGAAATAAACGAATTTCGCAAGGCTAAATCTACTGCTCAAATAAAGACTACAGGTAAACGAATACGCTTAGTAAAAGTTCACTGTTTCGGAGATTTTAGGTAACTTATTTACTACAAAAACGGCACTCTTTATAAGAATTGATTACTCTAACTGTTTTTGCGAAATTTGTACTTTAATAATTCGTATTAGGTTATTGTACACAAAAATTATTAAAACAATTAAATGACTGAAACATGAACACAAATAATAAATATCTCACAAAAACTGTTGAAAGTGTTCTCCATTTACAGGCATACAAAGACTTATACGACGAAAGAAATTAAACTGTACTCCATCACATCTAAGGTCATTTATTGCATGTTGAATACGTTGCCATGGTTGTGCTTTATTAGCCACAGTTGTCTTGTAAACCACGGACTCAAGATGTCCCCATACAAAAAAATCAGCTGGAGTTAAGTCTGGAGAACGTGGTGGCCAATTTACAGGAGCGTCATCGAGCATCTACCACAAATCTCTCTGAAGTTGTGCAGGTAAATCGTTTAACAAACCTGGCAATGTATTTTGTAAAAATTGCAAGTAGATGTATCCCGTTAATCTTTGTGGAAGAATAACAGGGTCAACAATAAAATTGCCAATTATTCCAATCCACACATTAAGGTTAAATTCGTGTTGAAAATGATTTATCTTTATAGCATGCATTCAACTGCATTAACGTGTTCGTTATGGAAGTTAGTTACCCAGTTT
This sequence comes from Popillia japonica, assembly GCA_004785975.1. NCBI lineage: Eukaryota > Metazoa > Arthropoda > Insecta > Coleoptera > Scarabaeidae > Popillia > Popillia japonica. Next base: position 33,088 of record SMLS01068574.1, read on the forward strand.
CTTGTGAAACTAGCTTCATCCGTAAACAAAATAGTCTTGCCAAAGAGTAAATCTGCTTCTCTTTGCCAATTAACAAAGCGACAAAAACCCAGGCGCATTTCGGGATCATGTTCTAAAAGATTTGAACTGTAATTTTATGGTATGCATATAGCAACTGTTACTGCGTGAACGACATCTTTACATACCCTAATTCCCTATCTATTCGTCTAGTACTTATTTCTTCTTCAATACGTTCCAAAATTTCTTCTTCAACTTCACGAACCCTTACAAAACACTGCCTTCCATAATCAGCGGTTGCAGGAGCAAAGCGACCGGTCTCCCGAAGACGTCGCTCAACGGCAGCAAACGTTGGGTGACTTGGTATTCGAAGATTTGGAAACCTTACAGAATACACCCTAACACATTCTCGAGTAATTTCTTCACAAAATCCAAATACCAGTACCATATCGGTATATTCTGCATTGGTGTATTGTAAGGCCATGATAAACCACGAAAAGTTAAGCTTTCTAAATAACTATTAGAGCATTTAAGAAACTTTTGAACTTTTCATAATTCAGGTATTTTAGACTTGACACTATTATTATTTAGCCATGCGAAATTCATAGGCGACTGGATTATTCTTTGCTTTTTTCGAACGCACGACCATAAGCACTTTTTTTCGTTTTTCTCGAAAACGAGTAAAGATAATAAAACTTTACAAAAGACATAATTTGATCAATTTTGAATACTCTATAGAATAGAAACTATTTCGTGTCTCTACTACAAACAGCAAAAAAAAATTATGTTAATTTTCTTAATGGTCATGCGTGTTTCATTCACTTCCGATATCGGTATTTTCTTTAAATTTTCTCAAAACATTCGCCCAATAATACTAACTGACCATGCCAAATCTTATTGAAATCGTATAAGCTGTTTCGAATTTATAATAAAAAAACGATTTCAAAATTTTAACTTCAAGGCCGCATAGCGCCCAAACTAAGCGACTTTGGACTAAGATAAGTTTACTTAAATCTGCTTATTTTGATCTAAGGAATATGTGGTAGGCGTGTGTAAAGACCTTTTACAGACACCTTGTATTATTAACACAAAATAGGAATAACAACACTGACAAACTTTATTGAAGCATGATTTCATTACCAAAGCGTTTTGTAATTATTAATAATTATCTAGTTTAATTATATACTCCAACTTTATGCAAGCATCATTTCATGTGTATCATGTTACACAAATACAATATTTCTATGCTTGTCTCGCTGCACTCGTTTTTCTATGGAATGCAGTTGTAACAGTTTACCATTAAACGCGTATAATTAGATTACAAAAAGCTTTTAAATATAAACGTCTGCTTGCACCACTAGAACTCTACTCGGTAAATTATTTTCATTACTTCTGTAAGTATTAGGTAATGTGTCGACAGATTAAATAGGTCACAGAACGTTAAGATTTGCAATATACGCTGTAGTAATATGTAATTATTGTAATGTTAGTCAAGATGTGTAAGTTTCTTTCTTCTCTATAAGTAAGCACGTTTGCTTAACATGAAATTATCATAGCAATTAAGGGAATATTCTTTGTATTATGTAGATAATATGTATTATTATATAATGAAATTGACCCATATTGAGATAATTGATACACTATAGGTATAAGGTTGATTTGTATTTATTTGAACTTAAAGGTGCCAAAAGCAATGCACTAGTGAATTATAGTGATGGGGAGATGAGGAAAAAGCAAAGGGTAATAGTATAAGCAAAGGCATTTAAATTTGCAAACAGATCTGGTTTCTGGGTTATAGTCGCCAGACAGCTGAGAACTCTCAAATCTCACCAAAACACTGAAATCATCTTCATGATAACAAACCAGCCCCCGCAGTGCTAGGACCTAGGAAATCACTTCAGGAATGTTTCAGAACACTGCCAAAGCTATGTGTGGGGAACACAGTCAAACTGGACTTCTGGAGTGTTTAGAGGGTTAGTCGATATACTATCAAAAGATGATCCCTTATCCCTATATTTTAAAGCTAGCCCCAGCCTAACGCAACAACACTGTCGCTTCTAGTGGAATCTCAGATAGAAAGTCCTGGAAGTCACACTGCTTCTATATCTAGGATGGGACTCCGTGAAGCCTATAGAAGGCATGATCGTGTTGTGGTACTACAAGAATTTCTTTTAAATAATAATGATAGCAAGCTGTTGAAATGCAATGGCTAAACAAGTTTAAAGAAGCTGAAGATCAAATATGTCTATTCCAAGAATATCTAGAGACACCTAGAAGGGCAATGTTACACGGGACCTATGTTGGTCGCAGTGCCTAAAGGAATCAGTGTCATGGCCTTCAAATCTGATCTTATCTTATGGATACATTTTTAGTAACTTCCATGCACCACACACTAATTTACAACGATCTCGGTTTGACTTATGTCAATATTTACGATATCTGCATTCTGTTATCTACATTAAAACATTTAAGTGATAGTACCCAAATTGAAGTTGCTTCTCGTAATCAAGTACAGATAATTTGTTGGTAGTTAAACGTGTGAGAAAGTAGTAGACTCTGAGTAGAGAGTCTTTTTTACTTTATGCACAACAGCGACTTTATTCTAGGATAATACAGAAATTATTTCAAAATTCAGTCAAAGAGCAGTGCATAATGCATCTTGAAGATATACGTATATTGGTCAATCTAATGATTAATTAAAATTGATCAACCAGCTTACAGAAGGTGAATCTAAATGTTGCACCTTACTTGCTTGTAGCTTATCTAGATAAGCTATAATGGACTCACAATCAGATGTAAGTTCTATACGTTCGGTGTATATGTAATAAAACAGACACTTGCTTTCCTTTAACTGTGACAATACACGCATGTGTGAGTACATACACACACCATTTATACAAAACTAATAATAAGTTATCACAAATGAAATATCAAAATCACAAGTTTAATATTAGTCGTCATAAATGACTCAGCAATTATTAATTCTGTAGTATAATAATAGCTGTGGCCTGATTACATATTATGTTTAATTATAGTACTATAAATGAAATTCTTTTCTTACATACCCTATTATAGTAAAGGTTAGCCGTGTAATATTCTGCATCGCTAAAACTGCAAATACTTTTGTTTAGATATGTATTAAATAATTATCTGTTGCGTTACGTAGGTACCAATTATGTATATCATAATGGCTTCAATGACATAATCTGTCATCCCTACTATAAATTAAAATGTTAAGGCTATAAAATTTTCAAAATGGTCTAATTGTACATCCATTATACATCCAGACATCCTTTTTACGAAAGCGTATTCTGAACTAAAACTGTCTTGCAAATAATTCGGCTTTCTGTAATCATTAATGTAAGAGAAAAGGCAGACAAATACGGAATGGCTTTTGGCGGTCCAATTTCTCGAGTTATTCTCGTTTCCGTTTATTGAAAGGATGTTTTTTAAACAATTCTTCTTTCGCTTTCATTCAAGAAACATTTGCACAAACTTACATGTAATGATGAAAGTATGCCATACAAGTTTTAAGCGCAGCGCTTTCGTTTAAGGTGTGCGATAAATAATGATAAATCATTGTGTTTAGACGGTTCTACTTTTCTATCAGGTCAGACGCTTATGTAATTGTATAATTTGTTTTTACATGGATATTCTATGGTATGCTGTCATTAGCTAATACGTTTACATTTATAGCGTAATAGGAGGTTTGTTAAGAGATACATACCTACACGGATTTATACAAATATGGAGAAGTGAGATAATTATGGTCTTCAGTTTCAAAGAATTTTTTGCTAAGCATGGTGGATAACTTTTTAACACATTTATGGTTCCATCCTATACTAAGATGAAAATACCTATGCGCCTTAAATTGTATCTTCAGCCAATAATTGGATAATGCTGAAGTGCACGATTTCGATTCGGTAGTTGATATCTTGATTCCATAGAACATATATTCTTCTAAACTATCTACTGATTAAATTCGTTTGTTTCATGAACGACGTTACAGGTTTCATCCTCTACAGCGTCTTTACGGGAACATTCTAAAATGGTCAATGATTTTGTCTAAATATATAGACTCCGTTATATTGGATGTACGGCTTTGCTACAAGTGTCCGATTTGATGCAACGCAAGAACCTACACCTTGCACCAGAGAAAACAGAAGTAGCACTGCTGACAAGGAAAAAGAAAGTTACAGCGTTGTCTTTACAATCGGGGGAATAGCCGTTGCACCGGGAAACGCCATAAAGTACCTGGGAGTATGGCTTGACAAGAAAATGAGCTTCGGAACACATATACAGAAGACGACGCAGAAAGCAGAGAAGACTGTGTCTGCACTATCCAGGCTTATACCAAACGTGGGAGGCCCAAGCTCATCAAAGCGAAGAATAATAGCAAGCGTGGTGTTCTCTCAAATCCTTTATGCGGCCCCTATATGGCATGAAGTTACGGAAAACCAGACCATGCTACACAGGCTGGTCCGACTGCAAAGGCTAATGGCCATACGCATTTGCAGTGCCTATAAAACAATATCGGCAGAGGCTGCAAACGTCATAGCTGGTACACCACCCATAGACCTATTGGTAAAAGAGAGAAGGGATAGGTACAAGGGCAAAAACAAGAAGGAAGCAAGAGCGGAACTTGAAAGACAATGGCAGCTAAAGTCGGTGAATGGGCCTATGGACGTTGGATCTGCAGACTAATCCCATCCGTAAAAACTTGGATAGATCGGCTATATGGTGAAGCGAATTACTACATAACCCAGGCCCTGTCTGGCCATGGATGCTTTAGGCAATACATGAGAACATAATGGCAGACCTTATAACAGCAGAAGACACATGGATCAGAACATACACGGTGGTTCGAGGTATCATAGAAGGAAAGGAGAAAAGGAAGAATGAAATATTGACAAATAGAAATGGGCAAGGCCAGCACCGAAGTAATGCGCGAGCGGATACCGGTGTAAGGTGTGTAAGATGACCGGAGGAGGGGTTTTTAATCGGTAAATCCCGACACTTCTCACGATCAACATCTGTGTGGGCGTCTGGATTACAGATTTTTCCCTCCCCAGTAAAAAAAAAGTTATACTGGATGTCCATTCTAAAACCAGACGATAAAGAGCACGTTTTCTTGTTATCTTCATTTGAAGAAGTCTCCGTCCGAGGGTTGAATACTTTATTCCTAAACGTAAATATTATAAATTTAATTATGGGAAACGAAGCGGTGACCACTTAACAAACTTGATATCTTAACAGTTGAAAAATTCTGGGTGCAGGACAATTTTAAAACAGGCTTATAAGCATACCAATTAATAACATATTAAAGATTTCCTTCTGGATTTTTACCGACTCATTAATGATTCTAATGCAAAACTTACTTTTCATAGTTGTTCCAAGCATTAGGTATATTAGGTTGTGCACTGCATGGGTTAGTTTAGGATATATCTTAGCGATTTTGTAAACCTTGTTCAGCTCAGCTTGTTTGCACAACTCGGCTTGGTTTCTGTAAAGACTTAGCGAAATTTTCGCATTTGATGAATGCATTGCGTCAATGGAAACTACCCTTTCAATTGAACACAAAGTTTCTTTTTGAAATAGTTATTACCTAATAACGAAAGAAAGAGTTATGCAATGTTTATTCTTTTGCATTTGCAGTGACATAGCTCTGGTTGATGGGCAATTCGATTTGAACAGTTTTTGTAGCTTCTTTGTAGCACCTTCAAGTTGCTTAGTAACCACGGGCAAACACAATCAATTACTAAAAATCATTGTATAAATAGTTTTCCCATATTATTTTGTCGTTTTTCTATGCATAAAGTAAAATATTAAATCTGATGTCACCACTAAACCTTCTATTATTTCAAATGTAGTTTAATATAAGTTCTAGGTTAATGTTTTGCCACAAACATTTCGGTATCAATGTGCTATTTATTTTTTGTATAATACCGCTAAAGTTATAACATTTTCTAGCCATGCATAATTATTTTAGGGAACTGGCGAACTTAGAAGTGAAATAGAACGCCTTCAAACTCTTAATGCTAATCTTCAAAAATCTAATTTACGCTTAGAAGCAGAAAGCTTAGAATTCAAATTAGATTTGGAGAAATCTGCAAAGGAGTTACCACATTTGCGCGAACAAATCCAACATTTAGAAAAGTAAGTAGAGTTTGCTGTACAACGTAGTTATAAATCACATTTATAATCCTCTGGTAGTTACATCGAAGTATTAAAGAATGAATCCTCAACGAAGCATGAAGTAACAAATTCTGGAGACCATGCTGGTAATGAAGTTAAGAAAGCAGCTGAACTGGAGCGAACTGTTTTTGTACTAAAGCGAATCGTTGAAAAATTACAAGCTGAAAATAAGCGACTTCAAAGTGGTAAAGCAATTACCGACAAGGTAAGACGAAATTACTTTGAACCAGAAATATTTGGAAATAAGTTATTTTTTCCTGATAGATTCCAGATGAAACCTTACGAAGAGATTTCTATCGTCTCAAAGAGCAATATGGCGACAGCGTCCAGAAAGTTGCACGATTGGAAGATGAACTAAACACGGCCACTAATAAAATTAAGAACTTACAGGCCAAGCAAAATGTTACTGCAGAATTAGAAGACGTGAAAACTCAACTTGCGCAGAAGACTGAACTGTTGGATAAAGTAAAGGTGTTGTTGCATCGAGCTGCTGTCAAAGAGAAAGCACTAGTGGAAGAGGTAATATGTCCAACTATTATAGGTATACATGAACTTTGCTTAATTACAATGTTGATTCTTCAGATCACCAAATTGAAAAGTATGGTTCCATGTAGTACTACGTCGATGTCAAGCAATTAGTTTAAGAATAATATTTTATTATATTTATACACATTTATTACTTTTGAATTTATATGTAAGAAAAAATGTCGAACAAAATAAACAACAAAAGACCTGAAATATTTCTTTATTAAAAAAGAGTTTTGAGTTTTGAAAGATTGGAGAATGGTAGGGTTGACATAAAACAAAGTAGTCTTGAATATAAAGCCCACAATTTCTGGCTTTGAAGGTGTCGCTGCCTAGGATATCAACTAGACTATTTCATCTACTTGACCATTGAGTATATTGGACTTACATATTTCTATTTCGGATTTTATTTATTTAAAGTTTCTTTTTATGTATTTTCCCTGTTTGTGATTCATGACTGCAGTCCTGTCACATGTTAGCAGCCTTATTAGGAATTCACGTGCAACAGATTTAAAAATAATAATTTTCTGGCTTTATTAAAATGACTATCTTTGTACTAAGGTTGAGGAAATGTTCATCGTTAGCCCAGTTATAATATGTGGCATTTGAATTTGGCTGAAGTAGTATTAGGGAGATAATATTCACCGAAAACCGATTATATGTATTTTCCCTATATCCCACTTGGCCGTGGAAACCCTGTATATAATATGAACATTGTAATTGACAATATATGATACTTCACTATATGAAGAAATATGTCCACAGATTCTTTAAAAATGTATATTGTAGGTTATTAAGATTTAGGACGACTTCATTTCCAAGAAAATTTTCGCTCTTTATCTAAAACTCTCCCATATATGTATTGTCTGCAGACGATTGGCCCAAGCTCAAAGAACCTCCGATCGTATCAAGGAGAATCGTACTCGCAAATTTTAGTTGCTCGCCCCAAACAAAACAACCAAGAACCTTCCACCATCAAAATAGTCAAAAGCATAACTCCACATCCCCTTTCCGTGACAGAAACATTAGTTTTATCCAAAGGCTTAAATTTCTCTGTTGCTCCCAAGAGTATTCCAAAAGAGGACATTACAACCTTTGTAGAGTCATCAAAATAAAATTTAATATGAAATCAAGTGAATCAATGTTTTGAAACCAAATTCTCTCTATTCAGCAAATCAGGTGCGATGGAACAAATCTGAAAATTTAGTTTCTGTACAGCAGACGAATGTAAAGAAGTTGCGTTCAAATGTGAACAATTTTTTAGAGAAATCAATAGCTTAACAAATATAAACGTTTCCTGAACAAGCTTTGAATATTACTGACTTTACTGACGTATAACGGTCAGTATTGGCCGCATCTACAAACAATTAGTGCGCTTACCTAAACTGTTACTCAACAATACACTACAATAACCAGTACGTATGTATACTATATTGTTAAGACTGAAGATCGGACGAATTATTGTAGGAACCAAGATTTGGTGCCAACTTCTAAAGGGGCTAAACTTCTATTGGTATCAATTCCATATAATTTTTACGGCTCAAGACTGTTTTGCTGTCTTTTCAATCAAAATAACTACAAAAAATCCACCAAACGATCTTATTGTGGCCCCATTTAATGTATCTGTATTAGCTTCGTACGATTAGTAAAGTAATTATCTTCATCACTGACATGAACGGTGTAAGTAATTTGCCCTTATCTTAAGACATACATAGAACCCTTTTGGCATTAATATTCTCTTCGACTGCTTTCCTCTATCCTTGCAGACCACATAGCTAGTATTTGTCACTTGTGTAACATAAAAGATAAATGAATATAACTCATCAGACATATCTGGTCTCCCAAGATATACTTTATACTAGTGGTCTACGTATTATATACCTACGCTCTACAAACAATAATCCAAATTTTAGTAGTCTCTTTTAATAAGTGATGTACTCTAACACAATACTTGGTATGCTACTAATCTGTGCAAACAAATTAAATTTTTGTCAAAATTAATGAAGACATTCCACAAATATTGGTGGTTCTGCTTTGGCTCATGCTGCGATAGACCTGCACAGGTATATGATAAGATAGGATTTGAGGGCCATCACACTGTTGCCATATGTCTATTGTAACAGTACTCACCTGGGTAATACACTTGCAGGAGGCTTTTAATGAATCTTAGACTTAATCTACGATTTTTGTCCTGGATTTTAGCAGGCGCTAGAAACGGCCTCCTGCAGTGTTGATGTCGAGTACCACTGACAGCAACGCATTCACACAAAATGTATTTTGACGTCTCTAAATCTTGTCATAGACGGCAGATTTGATCTTTAGGTTTCCCGACGTTGTATAGATGATATTCCGAGCCGCATTACATGACAAAAATCTCGTTAGTAGACAAGAGGCTGAAAGATAGCACTCTCCTTGCTAACGTAGGCGATGCTAATAAAATTGCCTTTGCCTGCTTTTGTCGTGTTCTGCCGTTAGGTGGTCTTTCTATTTGTCGTTCCATTTTTTAAAAGCTTATTTTAGGTGACTCTTCGATCCGTTGGTGGATTAGGACCCACTGAAGAGTAACGTGGTTGTTTTCTCCCAATTGTCTTTGCACAAGTATGGTTTATAAATAGGTAGAAAGCAGTAACTGTGGAAAAGTACTAACTCCGGATAGTACGGCGGTGGTGAATGGCAAACTGCAGTTATGAGTTATTCTATTATCGCTAGAAAAACCACCACACACGGACTGATTGCTACAACGGTGGATTGTCGAATGGATACAAAAATAATTTTGTATTTATTTGCACATTTGCCAATAACTATAGGGATGAGTGGAATAATTAACCAGCCCTCGATGTTTTATACAGCACCTTATGGATTAGATATTTAATTTTGTTGCAATCGGAATGTATCCATGAGTGCTCTATTTGGTTATGACTATAAGCCATGGTGCATTAGTACTACTGTTATACCAAATTCCATTACGCTATGCTCATCGGTTATGGATATAGATAATATTTCCGTGAATGAAGTGAAATACTTATTTAGCAAAGCTAATTCAATAAGTTATCTACTTCACTAAAATAAAGGTAAAAATAAGCTGTAGTCTTAGAACAGTTCCATAAATGTCGTATCTATATAAAATTGGGAACCAATTCATCTTTTATTTCTTCTAACAAACTTAATTTTCTGTGTTTATTGTAGCAGTTAGTACAGTTCGGTTTCAAAAGAAACATATGTAGGACTTTCTTTGTAGTAAATATTCAACGAACCAAGCGTTGTAAGGCTTTATTCAAGAAATTATTAAACAATATCTACAGATTCCTAATTCTCTTTTTACCTATATAAATATTACATAAGCAAAATAATTCAGAGAGTGTTGCTTGTACTAATTATAACGGCAACGAATATTTTCCATTATGAAAATAATTATTAAATTAATTTGTTATTGTTGTCTTTTCCACATTTATCCATATTCCCCCTTTAGGTGCCAACACAATACCCTTCGCTTCCATTTCCATAGGTAGCGTTGTTTTAGAACTTAAACTGAAGGTGAAATTTTTCAGCAATAACGCTAAAGCTAACTTCGACTGTATCATGGCGAATCGCATACCTATAAAGCGAGTATTTTGAAACTGTTCGCAAGAAAATAACGTTCACAGTGGTGTATAAGACAATATTTTGTCAAAATAAAAAGATATATTTATTATTACCAATGCATTTCCGTGGACCTGCTCCGAAAGGTATGTAAGTATTTTCCCTGAAAGAAGATTTATTTGTTTCACTAAATCGTTCAGGGTCGAATAGATCTGGATTTGGGTAAAACTCAGGATCCCGTTGTATTGCCATTGTCGGAATGAGAATTGATAGTCCTTCTGGTATAACAACATTTGTACCTGGTATTTCATAGTTCCTTGTACAACGTCTCAAATAGGCAGGTGCCGGCGGATATTTTCTCAAGGATTCTAAAACAAAAGTGAAAGTTGTGTAAGAGAATAAACTTTAATATATATTAAGTATTAACACATAGCTGCTAATTAAATTATCGAAAACGTGTGAATCAATTACTTTTATGTCCAATTTATACTACAACTAAGATTTATATTCATAAATTTTCACTTCAAATACATCGATTTACTTACACATATTTAAATGTAGGTATGAGTATTTCGACAATCGAGTCAGGTTGTTAAAAGGAATTTGCTAGATAAGTTGCGTAAATTTTGCAAGGATGAAGATTTGACAAATATAGCGAATTAATAAAATATTATTTACCCAAGATGATCATCTCTACATACGGCAAATCGAGAATTGCGTCATGTGATATTTTACCGTCGAATTTCTCTAATGCTTTTACAACTTCTCCCCTAGCTTTTTCTTGTATATCTTGATGAATTGCTAACTCCAACATTGTAAATCCTAATGAAGTAGATGTGGTTTCATATCCAGCCAAAAAGAAGATGAAAGCTTGCGCTGAAGCTTCGTTCATTGTTAAACGTGGTATATCGACTTTGTTAATTTCATCTTCTTCTAACGATTCACCTTTCATCATTTTTATAAGTAATTGTAAGAAATCATTTCTAGTTATTCCAGTATTTTCTCTGCAAGTGACTGTGTCTTCAACAACTGATTTAAAAAATCTTCCAACTTCTGAGGGAAACACGCTCAAGCGGAACATCTTTGCTAATTTTGGTGACATTCTGATTAAGGCATTTCGGAAAAAATCTACTAAAGTGTGTGTGAAAGCTCGATTACCCATTATCCTGAATTCCGCATTAGAATTCTTCAAACTATTACATTCGATACCAAACGCGCAAGATCCAATTACATCTGTTGTAAATCTTGATAATATATCCTTGATTTCAATTGTGGTATTAGATTGAATCATTCTATCTAAGATGTCAATCATTTCATCCCCACATTGTCCTATAGTTTCGAACATGTACTTTACTTTCTTCGGTGTAAACGCTGGACTAAGTTTAGCTCGTAATTGCTTCCATTTTTTTCCGTACAATGAAAACAAATGCGCACTAATCGGATCATTCTCTTCGTCATAGTGTATTCCACGGTCTTCAAAGTAGTTGTAATCCTTTACAAGAATATTCGTTATTAATTCTACATCGACCGGCAGAAACACTGGATGAGTAAAAAAGTAAATACCGCCAAAACGATGGCCTTGTGATTTTAGCGTATTGTACACTTCCACAGCTTTGTCGTTGATACTCTGTTTACGAAACACAACTTTCGATATATTGCCGAAAGGAAAACTTGGCGAAAGAGTAGGAATCTTTAAACTTTTAAAATACGTGTGCGCATATTGAAAATATAACAAAATAGCAAAAAAGATCGGTACCAAAGGTGGAAATAACGCGTCGTAAGAGATCATCATATACAATTATACTAAATGCAACACGTTGTAGGTAGGTATGTAACTAAACGTATGAACAGATTTCACCGGGGAAGTCAACTTGGCTGTGTTGTAATCGTTGACATGGTGTTCTTTTCTCTTGTCATAATGCATTCTTTTTCTTCTCTAGTAACTGGTGATCTGTTGCGTTTACGTAATACTTCCCGTAATGATACAAGCGTATCTAATATTATGTTAATTAGAAATTTCTCAATACTAACTAATTACAATTAGAACTATTCTTATTTTATGAGAAGTATGGATTTTTTCGTGAATATTATTCTACTGCTATTGTCAGTTATTTTTATTTTGCGCGTATTAGGTAGATGGCATTTCTTTATGATTATTTTTGACATAATATGTGCAATCGAAAGTGTAGTAATAAACATTTTTATTTTCATACTCACTACTAAATATAAGATTAATTACAACTATATGGGACAGATTATAACTAATGTAATAGGTTAAGTACAAACTATTGTCACAACTAATGTTAGAAACCAGTGCTACATAGAAATTAGCGACATTAACGATGAGACTTGAGTAACGACTGAAAGAAGATATAATCACAACCATTGCAGTATGAATGTTGAGCTTTGGTAATAAAAAAATATATAAAGGTTTTTGAGGAGTCCTTCCTACCGGCCGTAGCTATAAAAGAGGTTCTACATACGTCTTCAGTCTGAATTTGGTTGTCACTTTTTCTTTCTACCATTTTTCGTCTGTTTACTGATTACTACTTAGAATTTCTACCTCTCGCTCTAAAATTGATACGTCTTTGGAACTGCTATTCTTTTGTTCCTTTGGAAGAGCGCAAAGACATTATCAGAATTACGTTATTGCAAATATTAATTTTGAACAACAAAATGGACAAACACTGTTTTTAAATAGCGGCACATCGAGCAAACCACTAGGAGAATTGAATAATATGTAAACTACCATAATTGTTTCCACTCATTGTATACATAGAAAACTTTGGGAGTAGAATCGGTGGAAATAGGTTTCCATCAGCATTGCTTTAGTGCACAACACTGATTACAGCTTTCAGGATACTGTTGTACATGTTTGGTGCAGAGATGGATCGTTTTCATAAACCTCCTTCAAGATTTTTAATGTAAAAGACATACAAATTGTGTAAACTCGCACTGCAGCCATCATACGTTCATACATAGCTTGTTTCTCTTGATGAAGTGAGCAAAAAAGGAATGAAACGTTTAAGTTCTGATTTTTTAAGTGCGTTTCAACACCAAGCAAATGTCGATTATCGCCACTGATAAAGCCGTTCACTTACTTTATTTAGCATCGTGCACCCCTTCCTTAGAAAATACTAGTGGATAGTCTGGTTTTCTATAATGGTGCTCTAATAGTTAGATTTGTAGCATCCTTACAATTTATGAATATCAGCAAATGTTCAAAGAAGACGCGGAATGTTCAGAAAATGTAGCATTTTTTTCTAATGTACAGTTGAATGTATGTGCATATGTAGTACATACTACCTCGGAGAATTCGTCTTTAATGATCAACGTTGTACTGCTTCTTTTGAACATGTCTAAAGCCGGCTTTCTACGCATCAGAATGTACGTTTAAAAGCTTTGTTGGAGGTATCGAAGAATAAAAGCCGTTAAAATGTAGAACGATCTTTCAGGTTGGAGAATAGCTTTTGACTCGAAACTTGTTTTCATTCATTACATCAACAGCTATATAAAGCTTTATTCCAGTTGACTTGCTTCATAGTATTCACCTGTATATAAATTATTGATATGTAGTATTGCTCAATTTATATCAAGTTGATTCCACAGAATCTCTATTTAAATCTAAAATTTCTATACATTTTACATAATGACTGCTGTCGCCAGTTTACTTCATTAATAAGATAAGCTCCTCCAGAAATCACACCATTTCTAACTATTTGGACGCTTTTAGGTTTTCGTTTGCTCAATTATTAGTCGCATATGTAGCTCAAATTCTTTCTATTAGGAATAAGTGGACTATTTGTCGTGATATTAACTAGTTCACCAAATTAGTTTTTGGGGTAACAATACAAGCCACAATTCTATTGGTCACCTATCCTGCTAAAATGGCGAATAACTTTAACAAATTCTTCTAAACAGCTGCGTTAAAAAATAAGAATTCAACATGCGCGGATGACTTTCCAGCATTTATTTTTAAAGAATCAGGGAATATCTGGCCGATGGTTTAACATATTTAATCAATGTGTCTTTTCTTGAGGGCATATTTCCCAATGTTCTGAAGACTGCTGTAGTTGTTTTATATCTACAAGCGAAGGGACCTTAAGTATGATATCCAAAATACTTGAATACTGTATGCTTGATCGATTAAATGGTTTTTTTAGATAAATACAAGATTGCCACCGACAGTCAACACGGCTTCAGAAGTAAACGATCCGCTGCATTTATTGAATTTTAGATGCGTATTTTGTATTACATTGAACACCTATAGCAATTTTTTGGAATCTGCAGAAGGCGTTCGACTGTGTACAACATGACATATTGCTCTCCAAATTATACAATTATGGTATAAGAGGCCAAGCCGCCAATTGGCATTCTAGCTTTTTAGGGCATATACAGCAATTTATTAGGTTGACTTTTTCTATTAATTACAGTGGCATGACCTCCACTACATCTCATTGCTTGTCTATGGTTAGTGGCGTGCCGTAGGGAACGATGTTGGAACCGGTACTTTTTAACCTGTACATAAATGACACTGCTGCCTTCTAGAACGATGTATTTGTTATAATGTACGAGGACGACATTTCGTTACTAGTTGCGGATGTGAAAGATCCATTAGTCCAGGCTCAGAGCATATTACATAAACTATACTCCTGGTTTTCAGACAACAAACTTGTACTTGGCATCGAAAAAACCAAAGGTACAACGTTTTACATATGCTAGGCAGAGACATATTAACAATTTCACTTTAAAAATTGAAAATCAAATGTTGAATCAGTGTGATTGTGTGAAGATTTTTGGCCGTCTAATAAATGAGAACCCATCATGGGGTGATCACTGCACCAGATTAGCTGCCATAATTTCCTCCAGAGCCTTTGCATTTCGATGTCTGCGAGACAGTGTGTCATTGGAAACATTACTGTGTCTCACGACTTCTATATGGTATACATTTATGGCGCCCTACATCTGCTTCGAAAAATACATTTATTGCACAAAAATTGGTCGTAAGGTCTATTGTAAGAGCCAGGCCTTTCGATTCGTGCAGACCCATTTTTGGGTCTCTTGGGGTTCCTCCAGTAGCTTCCCTGTATATACTGTACCTACATTCACCCAAAACGAGCATCCTTCCGAAACAAATTCTGAAATACATATGCACCTATTTATAATCATATACACTAACCTGAATGCTCTTTCCACATAACAAGCTGAGATAAGTACCTTGGTTAAGCAAAATAATACCAATAAAATCTTCACAAATCGACTGAGGAATTATCTGCAGCAGCATAATTTTTATAAAATAGAAGACTTGCTTTTGAACATAAAATAATGGTTTGTCTTTTCTTAGCACTCTTATCTCAAAGTAGCATTGTATGTCACTGAAACGGCGAGAACTAGTCTAGGATCTAAATTAATTACAGTAATTATCTACAGTAATTACATATTATATTAGTTTGTTTGCACTTGCTTCAGTACAGAATAATTCTGTCTGAATTGCCTAATTTGCAGAATTTCAAATAACCATGTCTAATATTCACGCACAGTTATGAACTGGATTATGTAATCTGGCTGAGTGGGACAGGGAAAATACATAAAATCGGTTTTCGGTGAATATTATCTCCCTAATATTACTTCATCCAAATTTAAGTGCCGCATATTATAACTGGGCTAACAATGAACATTTCCACAATCATAACGAACAAGCGCGGCAAGCAATTGAGAGATAGGCGCGTACGATGTACGGATGTTCCTTTATCAGCCACTTCATCATCATATGCATCTTGCACGGATACAGGGCGATCAAAAAAGATTGTCCTGATGTTACACTACTTTCCACAGTACCTATACTAATACTTGCATCCAATGTT
>SMLS01068575.1:0-21129 GCA_004785975.1 Popillia japonica
TTCGCAGCCATAAGTTCATTGTTAGTAGACGGAAACTTTATCCAGTAATTTGATTGCGCAACTATGCTGTTAATTACGGCAGTCACTGTACGGGATACTGTAGCTTGACTTACACCCAGTTCTTGACCAATGCCTTTCTGATACCGAGGGTCACTGAGATAGCGTAAACATATCTTCATTTTTAGGACGGATGATAACGCACCTCCTGGAGTTTCAGCATGTATTCCCAAAAACCTGTTGGCAAGCCATTGCACATTTTCCTCTTCGAACCGGTATAATTCTTTGTAATCACGAACAAGTGTTGATAAACGCTGCTTGTAGTATTTAATCTCTCTCAGTTCCACTACATCTGCCATCACTACAACTGACCACTACACGACTGAGTCTGTTACAGACCACACTCAAAATTATTGAAGGATATCCTTTTTATTTAGAGTAAAAGGTAAAGTTTATGAATTACCAAATACTTTTTTGTGAAGGATATGCTCATACTCTATAAGTATAAGGTTTTACTTGGAATATTATAAATGCGAGATGAAGGATTTCCTTCATATTCTGCAAGTATAAGCATCACCTTTTTTTATGAATACGGCCCAATGACGTGCAGCGTCTAGCTACGACTCAGAGGCCTCACCGAGTGTGAAAAACAAATGAAAACAACGAATTAAAATTTCAAACTTCCCATAGCTTTCAGCCAATAACATTTTTTAAAATAAATGTGCTAAAATCAAGAAAATAGCTAATATCTACAGACAAGTTATGCTATTGATAGCATCTAATATCTTCACATGTTTATATTTAAATTGAGATTTCTATTTAACACAGTCACATAGAAATAGTGTTTTAAAAATCTGAAATGCTTTATTCCGAAAGAAACGAAATTAATATTTGGTTCAAGTATCCAAGCCGCGATTAAAATGCCAAGAAAGGAAACTTCTAATAAACAACTTCAAGGAAAAACTACGTATAAAAAGAACGTTGTTTAAAAGCGAAACGAATTTAAATCAAATAGAATTAAGTAGGTTAAAAATTCACGTTTTCTCAGACTCATCTTTTTTTATATGACGTGCATTCGTCACTGTCAACTCCTGAATAATGCAAGCGGAAAAAGTTCGTCCGTCATTCCTACGGCACTCTTTACGGCCATTGTTTACCTGCCAAATTTTCGCCCGCCTCCTCCTTTCATCGTCTTATATTCGTTTTCTATACTCGGATACTTGTCGTAATAAACAGTAGGAGATATAAGAGCGTCAACTGAAAGCGAGTAAAAGTCGTTTAATCGTAGCGCAGAGTAGGCTATAAATCAAACATTAAGCGTTCTTAATGTCGATTCTAAATATGTTGGTGTCGGTTTTTGTCCAGCTCGCGAGTGTCTGTTGACCAGCTTTCCTTCTGAAGAATTCCGTTTACTTCTCTCTAACACAGTCATAGACAAACGAAAATATATGTTGGAGTAAAAAAAAATTAAGTCGTTGTCGTTACTAATAATAGAGACGTCAGTCACGGTAAGAATTTTTGTGCATCTGAAATTTTAGGTTGCCATATGGATAATGCGCGCTGTGTGTCAAATATTGCCAAAAAAATAATTATAATGTTACAGATTAATTTGAGAATGGTGTAAAATAAATTGGAATCTGGATTGAACTTTCGTTGGTAGGTACCGCATTTATATTAGCATGGCGACTGCAGCATTTTAAAAATCAATTTTTTTATATTGAATCAAATTATTTCTTAGGCTACTAACAATTGGTTTTGTTCGTCTGATTCAGACGAAAAACAGTTGCAGCAGCAGGGAAGGTGATAGCAATTGTTTGCCTTTTGGGTTAGTAACGAAATTGTGGCAACCGACTAACTTGAAAAAATAAAACAATAACTGGAATTCATTATGCATCATTCCTTGACAAGTTAGGGACCAAACCCAACGCATCTGCTCACATTTCAGTAGCTGTCATATTCCCAAATTCGTGAATTGCACTTGGAATTAATTAAAGCCCTAAATTCTATTTTACTCGATAGAAGAAACATTTCCTGTCTCTGTTAATTCAGCTGCTCGACGCTGATATTCCAAAATCTTTAAGACGCTACCTTACCAAAAAGAAGAGATATATAAGTCTAGAAGTGGAAGTGATTTTGGTGGTTTTCTCGAGAGAATGAATATGATGCATTTCGTATTAAAAGATATCTGAATACTACTTCACGGAAACCAGTTTGAGCAAATGATCTTAGCTACATATAAGTAATACGTAGCGCCTCTTAAAGACGCTATATTTTTAACCACAAGGCGCATTATGGTTATACGATTGTTCCCAAAATCACAGTAGTGAAAACCCTGTCAAGTAAACCAGAGAAGAAGTGCCTAGAACTTTTTAACTGTCTAAGGTTTGCGGTTGCATTGATCAAATTCACGAAAATATGAACAATAAGCCGATTAGTTTGCGAATAGATGGCGCATTAAAACCAGCAAGCAATGTAAGAAGGCACTCTTAAGGGTGGTAGTGATTGTCTGAAGATGAGAAGGAGAAGTCAATAGCCGCAGAATCCAGAATTTAATTCTACGACAGAATGGTAACATTTTTTCCCGTAAAATTTTGCTCCAATCTATCTATCATTCGTTGTTGGTAGAGTTTTTGTAACAAGGCCTCACATGAAATAAGCTGCAGTGGTAGCCAAACAAGCGGTACAACTTGAAAAGTGGCAAGACCTATCACTACCCACATGAGTAACAAATTCAAGGTACTAATGTTATTTTTGGTAATAATCTTGAAGCTACAGCGGTTTCCAAGCCCTATTGCTTGACGCAGTATACCAGTAAACTGCAACTCTTATTATGTTGATCGACTGCTAGTCGGTCGGAAAGCCAATTCTAGCTAGAGGCTCCTCAAGGCCACATCTAGGATTGGATACCTGCAAATCTGATATGTTACGACGGGATAATAGTTGCCCCCCCCCCACTGTGACCAGAGTGATTAAAATATTTTCCTGTTTCCTTTTAGGGAGTTGGCTTATTCTTGTCCTAAGCTGACAAAGTCGACAACACAACAACGAACCACCGTCTAACCAGCCAGGGCCAGTCAAAATTAAAACAAGTTTGCCATAACAAATCGTGGTCACCAATTAAGGTCTTCTGATGGTCGCGATACTGTTCCACATTCTACTTTTCTTTGTTTTTTAGGTTAACCTAAATCTCCCACGCATGAAAATATAGATATTATAGAGGTTAACATTTGTTTGTGATTAAATGTCATAACGCAATATTTACTTCGCGCACTAGTACGGAAAAGCTAACTTCCCGCACCGAAATATAACCGCGTAATGACATAATTTGACAAGCTAGCTTTGACACACTAAAACTAACTTAGAAGAATCAATATGTGTGCTAGAATTTTGGAAAGATAAATCATTTTACAAGAACTACATACATGAGAGAAAAGTTAACTTTCGAAGATCAGTTTACCCATTTCATGCCTTTACATTTTTTTTTTCATTTACACCAAAAACACACTTAATCCTAAATGAAAAACTTCAACTACTGCAACACGAAATCGATTTGGAAAAAGTTACTCAACATCATCTTTCCCGCACAGAAAGTTATTTCGTAGAAGCGCACGCTTTCTACTAAAGCCGACTTCATTATAAAAATCTTATTAGTTTCTTTTTTTCCGAATGTATTCATATGCATGGCGATGCAAGTTGAGAAATTTTAATAACAATACCCGCCGCCACACAGCGATCAATGCACGAAAGAACCGATACAAAAAACTAGTCTCCCCGCAACTCAATTGGAATTAGATTGACCCGATGACTGACTTCAATCAAGGATTACTTTACTCGATAATAATCGAAGGTTCCGATATAAATAAATAAAAAATCTTATACGATTCATACTTCTAGACTAAAATTTTGTTCTAAAATTCTATAATAATTATTGAACTCAATATAAAATACATCCATATGTATGAGACAGTTTTATTTGTAAATATTTACATCAGCAAAGCGCACACAAACAAAAACCTGGAAAATAAACATTTTAGATATCAGACGATGTCTTCGATGCGGTTTCATCAACATTCAAACCGTTTCCAAATAGTAAACATTAACAGAGAATAGCATATGGTGCTACCACCCATATTGCGGTAAACGTTGACATTGTACAGTTGTCGATTTGTCTAAATTTAACTTAAGCGTTCACACTGGAATGCAAGCTATTAAAATATCTTTACGTTTAATGCCGCTCAGAAATAGATTTCCTAATAAAATCGGTCGTAATTATTCTATTTAATTAACGAATGAATTGAAATTGCAAACAAAAAGAGGTATGAACGTGGTCACTACTCCTATTCACATCCAAGTGAGATAGAAAGTACAATTTCGCACATGATTAATTTCGGGTTCCGGTTAAACTAGCAAGTTCATCAGATAATCAATGTTATTAGCAACATTTTTATTAATAGGAATTTATATTCTGGGTATTTACATATGTACATGTACGCACTGTATAGATTGGATTTGCCAAAACTCACAAAAAGGTATTCTTCAAAAAGTTGTTTTATTATAATAGGGACGAAGTAGAGCATGACAGAATCTCAAACAATCGCTGTTTCAAGTTCAGATGCTTCTTACTTTAGTGGTTATATACATATACAGGTGTTTCACATTTATTTCTCTACGTGTTTACTTGGTAATTAAGGCCGATATAGCCGATAATAATATAAATAATAATAATAATAATAATAATAATAAATTGCCTTTATTATGAATTGAACATTGTGCGGAATATATCTCATTTGAAAACAGCTTTAAATTGATATTCATCTATGTTTTTTGTATTGACTAATTGTCGTTTGTTTTATGAATAAATGTATGGTTTACAGAACGTTTTTAACTTGCCTTTCTATACACCTAGATCCCTCCTACTGTATCTTCAGACATTCTCTAAATTTCCCACAAATCTATGTATACACAAATGTCAGATAATACTTAGAAAACACCTAGATGTATTAAAAGAAGAAATGATGCATCATTCTAAGCTTATCAACAAACCAACCA
This sequence comes from Popillia japonica, assembly GCA_004785975.1. Lineage (NCBI taxonomy): Eukaryota > Metazoa > Arthropoda > Insecta > Coleoptera > Scarabaeidae > Popillia > Popillia japonica. The sequence continues at coordinate 5,047 of SMLS01068575.1, forward strand.
GTAGTCTATCTACTTTACTTACGACTTACTTGGATCTATTGTATTTGATGGTGTTATTTTTATAGTAACATCATATCGTTTCGTACATTTCCATAGTAATTTTCCAGAACTTAAATTCTTTCAAGTGTCATCGCATAGAAAAGTTTTTATTTGAGGTTTTGCTCATTATGCTGTCGTGAAAGATCAATTTATGCAAAATTTTTTGCGACAGCACTAGAAAGACTTCAACACAGTATAAGAGCATTCATTTGACTGAACCTTAAAAACCTAAAATTAACCACCAACATGCGCTCAGGTCTTATGCACTGCTCAGATCCATCTTGTTCAACCTTAATGTATTTGGTGATCTAGACCTATGACACAGCCTATAATGTACCTCTAGTGTACAGGATGTCCCAGGAATAAAAAGGAGTATTAAATATGTAATGTCCAACATAAATATACCACGTAATCGAAGAAATGAAAAATTTATAAATTTATTAATTTTCGAACGAAATTTCTTTTTTAGAAAATTATATTACGGACCTGACTGAATGTATGTTTATATTCGTCGGGACACTAAAGAATGCAGTGCAAGCAATTTATAATCGTATGTATGTAACTGCGTATTCAAAACAAACCAACACCCAAACTATTAATAAGGCGCTTCCCCCACTGTAGTAGCTCAACTAATATCAATAACGCATCTAGGTGATCGATTGCTTTCTACAAAGCTGGCTAACTTTTTTGGTGGCAGTGAAAGAGAACAACTGCAAGGTGTTGATTTTACAAACCATAAGAGTTATTGCGCTTAAATTTGTAGTTTAAGTGCTGATTCTAATACTTAGGGCCTTTATTGCAGTAAATATGAAACTCTTTCGCGTAACCTAGACACCGTGTCCCTATTCACCTGATACGATGGGCGCCTACAATTAGGAAAACATTCCGCCCATAACCGTTCTATTGCCCTTCCGTTTCCATCTGGTTCACCATACAGATACATCATGTCCTATAACTCTTGTGTCGTAAAAGAAATATCACTAACTATTCGTCGGCGAACGAACGATCCAACAACTTGCAACAAACTGAATAACTGTATATCTATCGTACGTTGCACAGCTGTTTCGAAATAAAACACGTCTGCATGCAGTATTCTTTCGCTTTGTACCGCGCTCGTCCAGGCTCGGCGTAAGGCCAATTGAATTTTTTATAATTTTTTTTCTGCAGTTTTCGTACAAATAGAGACTTCATTTGATTTACTTTTTTTTTGCATTCCAGCTTGCGATTGCTGCTACTCCGTGTTTTTATTGCTGGAATACCCTTTATAGATGGCGGTAAGAATTGATGAAATGATCATATCAAGCTAACATAGTGAAACATAAAGAAATCATCTGGCAAACCAAGGCCATTTTTCTAGTAGACCACAATTTCCATATAGAAAAAAAAGACAAAACGATGAACATTTTATCCCGTAATTCAAGCCAGACTGGATGTTCCTTCCTTCCTCTACCAGAAGAATTTCGATATTCAAGTTTGACCTGAAATATTTCGTTTAGAAATAGGCGGAGGATTACTGACATGTACCTACATAGTAAGGATATGAATACATCATTGCAAAAAGAAACATTATGTATATAAAAGTTGCATCTTAACCAGACCAGAAAACGAATATTCTACGGAGCATGAGCGCTATTTATTACCTAACTTAAATTGTGTCAAATAAGTGTTCCTCCTTCAGTATTTGGCGAGTGCTTCCATCTTCCTGTTCATGTTTTCATTTCTTTGATAGTTTCACAGCTATTCCTTATGCGGACACCTTTGTACATTAAACTTTCTTAAAGCGGTGATGTCTTAGAAATCTGAGCTACAACCGCTAGTGATTGGGCATCTTTGAACATAACCATAAGTTTACTTTAAAACAAGTCCGTAAGTGCAAGGACATTTTTCAAATTTGGCATCATAGAAATCTTCGAGACAAGCTCCTTTGTGTTGTATTGTAAGAAGAAGAATCTCCTCACTGTGACCTATTGATCTATTCTGAATACCCTATTCCTTTAGTACCCTTTTAATTGGAAGTTCTTAACGAATTTCAGGATTAGTTTGGGTGTGGAGGCCTTAACCTGTTTAGAAACCTATGCCGGCGTAATGTTTCGCACTCGCAAAGTACGTGCTCGGCTGTTTCAGTTCACAGGTCGCACATGTCTTGATCAGCTTTGCCCATTTTTTGAGGTGATAATTTAGAGGGAATAACCAGTAAGTACGCCCGTGAGGGTCCTTAAGTCTGATTTTCTTAGATCGAGAAGTTTCTATTGCTATTAGGTGAGCAGTTGATAAATTTCTTCGTATGTGTTTGTCCAGATGTTTTCGTCCAGAGGGATGCCATATTCTTTGCTTCCCAGTCTTTGAGTTCCTTCTTAAGCTGATATGTTGATGCAACAAAAAAATGTTGGTGTCCAATAGAGTCATATCCGCTTGTCTTGCAAGTTCGTCCGTCATGTCATTTCCTATGGTATTAGTGTGCCCCGAAACTGACATTAGGAATACCCTGTGATCAGTTGCATCACATTCATTCGACATTCCCAGACCAACGTAGACTCAAACCTGTGAGTGGATAGAGCTTTCAGACCGGCCTGGCTATCGGTACATACGTAGATGTTTGCATCCTGCAGGTCGCAAAAATCTATGGTGTGTAACTCCACTTGAAAAATTGTTTGAAATGCTCCGAGGACCAGAGAGTAGTTGGTCCTCGGTCTATGAACGCCAACCCCTACCCCTTCGTTAGTTTCGGATCCGTCTGTATACCAGACATGGGATTCGTTTTCAAAGTTGGATCCACCAGAGCTTCATTCCTCACGGCTAGGAAATAGCACCCTGAATGGTCGCTTGTAATGCAATTTGACAGTGATGCTGTCCGTTGGCTTGTTTAAGAATTGAACTTCTTCTCAGAGGTCGCCTAGAATGCTTAGGTGCCCGATTAGTCAGTCATTAGTCAGAGTCACCCTCTTCAAATCGATGTGATATACTCAGCCGGTGGACACTGAGAACCAGTTCTCTTAATTATCCCCAATCAGCCCAAGTTCTTCCAAAAAGTCTCTGGCACGATCAAAAAGCCATTGTAGCCTTTTGGAGAAGTTTATGAAGATGTTGATTCTAGTTCCAATCTAGCCTCCAATCGAGAGTAATCCCTAGATATTTTACTTCACTGGAGGAGTTTAGTTGTAGACCATTTAGGAATACTGTGACTAGCAAGTATTTCCTTGTATTATTGGCCACAACAGTTGACAACAACAGTTAATAATTAATTTGAACATCCAAAATAAAGACTTTCTAAAAAAGTTATCAATAATTGTGTGTAGAAAGGGTGTTCCGTGAATTTTGAAGATTGAAAGTCCTTAATTGCTCGAATATGCTGTCCAATTTGATTACAAATATATTTTCTCAAAACCTCTTGTCTTCAAGGATGATTTCCTCTATTAGACAAGAGATGGTTTTGTGTATTAGTTAATAAACAATTTTTAAAATTTTCCCACATTATAACCATCTTGTCTACCTAGAAAGAGTAATTTTGAATCTACTGCACACATTTTGTCATAATTTACAATGTTATAACCGTTGTAGTAATATTTAGATGAAGCGCTATTTATGTAGAAGGGAGAACTTTTTGTGAAGCACTGCAAACTTTGGACACCTTCAGTTATTGTAACAAATCCGTATAATGTGAGATATTACGCAATGCTGTAAAGTAATGTGGTTTTGAGCTGTATTGATTTACAAAAAAGTATTTCAACTACTGCTGACATATTAATGCTTGTTCCTTCTTAGTTAACTTTCAGCTATACATACCTAAGAATTCTACGAATGACATCATCAATTTAGTACCATTACACAACAATATCAAATTTAAACTCGTTCAAAAATAAGCTGACCAAATATTAACAGAAAATCTCTATTGATCAATCTATAATGGTAAGTATTACTACTAATGAGAACTACAATTCAACCAAAAATCGAAATCTAAATTTGCTATTGGCCTGTAGGCACATTTAGAACAACACACATTTTCAGTCATCTAACCGCTTTAATGACTAAGTAGTCCTCATCATTTTATCAAACTCAATCTTTCTAATCTCTAGATCCGCAAAAACTTTTTTTTAAAACAATCCACGGTAAAATTACGTTTTTTTATTGCTATTCAAAATTATACCGATACCTTTTGTCGAATGTGTGTAACAATAGAAGCGGCACATTTACGAAAATATCAGACCTACTTACACAGAATTTCGGTGTTAATTTGTAGTTGTTCGCTAGTCAGCAAGTCATCCATTATTGTGAGATTTGCCAATTTTTTACCTATTGATATCTTGTCGTGAGTTTCCGTAAAATTTCACTTGACAACGGAATAAAGAGAAATAAACGAGAGAATATTAGCAAGCGCTCGGCATGATTGAAACAGACTTTTTGTATGTTAACTTCACGCTAAAATGCGACCACATTAAACGGGTATTCATTAAGGATTAACCACACGCTACGCTGGTAAATTCAATTTGTTAATTGCGATGCATGATCAAATTTGGATAGGTGATACATTTTTTTGATATAAAGCTCTCTATGAATTATTTGCAGTAATCTTGAACAATTTTCGAACTAATATTTTTGACCGAATTGTAGATGCCAGTTAATGTTGTCTTCTCTTTATTTTACTTGCATATCGTATCATCTCCATTATAATCATGCCAAATGGGACGTACAAAAGACAAAAACCAAACATTCAATTATCCTACGGTATGCATTCTGGTACAAAGCTTATCTCTTTAATTTGCTAGCTCTAGGCGTTAGGCGTTCGGAGATCTGGATGATAATTGATGCCTTAAAGTTCAGCGCGAATTGCGAGCAAACAACAGAGGGAGGCATTATACGAGAATATATTATGGTATTTATTCTAGTTTGCGGTTAACTGCATACTAATTTAGAATACAAAATAGATTTATATAAGTGGGCATACCAGTATTTACGTGAGTATGTATACATACATACAACATTAAAATACTGTTACGGTCTAAGCTATTAAAGTTGTATGAAGGTTATATATTTAATAGGAACTATTAGAGTAAATAATAAAAAAGGCAATAATGCATGAGTAATTTAATCTGTTAAATATATGCAACAGAAACAGAGATTGCTTAGAGAGAAATTGATCAAGAAACCATCTAAGCATAATTAAAGTATATAAACAATAAATGATAGAAATACATAACTATGAAGAAGTAACAGTAGAACTTGTTGAGCTGTCAAATTCGGTCTAATCCTCTACTAAAACAAGGCAATAATCAACACAACACTCATGTAATGCTTAATTGTGAGACTAACACACTTTTCGATATGCCAACTAACAAAGAGAACACCAGGGTCGTCCGACACGGATCTTGATGGGTCTCGACTATGTTATAGAGGGACCTCCCTTGACTACCCATGTACGAGCCTTTATTCTAACGCGTCCTAGTTTGAGCAAAAATCAACGTTGTTGTGCGCTTTCTTTTTATACTGTTAATGTTAGTCTCCGTATAAGCAAGCGTACGTAGCGCTGTGGACTGGATCTACGCCCACTACCCTGGTGGCTCGCGTTCGATTCGATTTTTCAACAAATTTTGAGAAAAAATCTGTATGCTTTGATGGAAAAAATGAATTTAGTGACTGGGCTCAGTTTCCAACAAGATAATGATCTCAAGCGTACTAAAGTTGCTAAGAATTATTTCCAAGAACACAATATTAAATTTCTTGAATGGTCGCCCTAAAATCCTGACTTCAACCCCATTCTGGGCCTATTTAGAAAAAAAAAATTCACGCGAAAGAGTAACCAATACTGCATCCTACTGTATAATATCGAGCTAAATCCCAGCAGAAACGATTACAACTTTAATAGAAGACGTACCACGACGACTTGTAGCTGTTGTTGAAGCTATAAGAATCAGAATTAACTAATTCAGCCTTATCCATAATTTGGTCAAACGCATTTTAATCATTTTTTAAGTTTTTAATTTTTATTTTCTATAGAGCATTATTAATTTTCTCAAAATTGTACTAAATATTCGGGAAAAATAAGAATAGAAGTAAAAACTTTCATTTGTGAGGACAGATTCAAAATAATCTGTAAGTTCCTGGGAATTTATTTCTAAACACAAATCAGCGTTGAAACTTGCTTCTTGTATCACCTTTAGAATGAAAATAGTATAATAGGTACCTCTCAAATAATTTTGAAGTGTATTAGGAAAAGAATAAAAAAATATGTCAATTTTGATATCTGTCACATATAATAATATATTTTATAATAATTAATCTTAAGTAAGCAACGAGATAGTTGGTAGTTACACACATAGATACATCTTTCGATAGAAGATACCTAATACACAAATAAGGTTGAAGGATGACTTTTACATACATATGTGTTATGGTTGGTATTGTTTTAAATATGTCCTAACACGACAAAGTTCTAATGTTTCTATTTCTTTCTTCGAAATATTTACCACAATTTTGGGTACGTAACTTCCGCGAAGGTTACTGAAAAATTAATTAAACATTTCAACATATTCCTCAGTTGTTTTAAATAAGCAAGAGTAAGTTACGTTAAAAAGTGACGTTGTTTCAAATGAGCTCCAATGAGCTCTACGAGAGACTATAGATCGGCGACTCTCGTTAAATTTTTCGGAAAAAATCAGCGCCAGTGCTTGTGTGTTTAAAAATTTAAAACGAAGATCGGATTCTACGAATATTTGCAGCGCCTGTAAAATTATCTGTAAATTTGTAAGCATATTATCATATATGGCTACAGATTTACAGAGAACTTTACATTACGCTACAAACATGCAAAGTGTTCAATTAATATTTTCAGTACACTCAAGCGTCATAATGAATTTTCAAGTAGATTGACAAGACGATGATTCCTATTATCTACCAAGGATTGAAGTATAATGGCAACTCGCTGTATTGTCGATACAATTGTTCTAAATAAATTCAAACTCAAGCACTGTAGCAAAGGAAGGATCGAATATTTTGCATACCTGTTTATTACGCTGTCGTTCTCACATATCAATGAACATATTGAACTTTCATTTATAACATAGTAAGATTAATTGTTGAAACACTTCTTGCCTGGTTTGCCTGTTTTGCGGAATCAGCCATTGAAAAACTACTGAGGTAGTAACATCAAACTTAATTCTCCTATAAAACAAATTAAATTTTTCTTCCAGATTTAATAACGCTGTCATGGCTGTCATTTCGTCAAACGTCAAAATTGATTGCGTCAATACATTCTCTGAGAACAAGTGTGAAATTAGTTTCATAACTGGTGGCGTTAATGCAGGTGTAGTTTGGAACTATTAAAATTTTTGACCTTGAGTATATTAGTGCCACGCCCCCTCTACCTAAAGTCCCTAAAGTACCTAAAGTCATTGGAAACTACACGAAGTTTTTGTGGCCTTCAAGGTCTCCAGACATTACTCCTCTAGATTTTTGTGTGGGGCGATTTAAAAGAAAATAGTCCTTTTCAAGATGTTGATCATCTTGAAAGAATCATACCACGCAGAGCTTTTCATAATCTTTTCTGTATAACACAAGTTTAGTCTTATCAGTCTATTGCACATTTCTTAAAAAATTGGAGTAGTCCTGTATAGTCAAAACCGCAGAGAGCATGTAAGAGTAATTCTTCGTCTTGGTTAGTAGGTACTATAGCTCAGGACAATGTAAAGTGTAATATATTATATAAAATTTTGTCTCATAATGAAAGAAAGCTAAATCGGTCATTCGAACACTAAAAACTTACAGAAATTTATTCGTATGTATTCAGAAAAAATAGCCAATGCGTACGAATTGAGTGATGTGACATTTAGAGAATTTGAAGTGGGGAGAAGTGGGTAAGTTTACGTCCCAGCATCCCATCGCTGGTGCCCGCTTACTACTGTCAGTAAATGTCTAATTGTAAGAAAACAGTAGCTATGCTCTTTGCCATTCGAGGGAAGTACTGAAACAATGTTCAGAAAGATGCAATCGTTGTGTCCTATGTTGTAATGTAGATGAAAAAATTTAGCGGTAAGTATGTATCGTGTTTAATAAAATTAGTAAGGTTAATAAACCAGCGAATTGGAAAGGTTTCCACGATGTACTGTTTGTCAGAATACATGCAGTTTTTGCGTGATTTTAGCCGCAAAACATCTAGCTTTAGTGAGAGGTATGTTCCCACATAAATTCTATTTCCATCTTATTTTCTATTTTTATGATTCTAAAGTGTAATCTAAAATTTATAACACGAATTTAAGTGCAAAGTCAGATATTCTTATATATAAAAAAAAAAAAATTCTTATATAACAGATTCAAGAAAATTATCCTACTCAATTCTTCATTTAAATAGAGAAGGAAATAATAATGATAGTCACCACCGTTAACATGTAAAAAGTCGCCTAGAATACTGGCGCTAATGAAAACGATTGATTTCTGTATGTGGATACAGTGTGTTATACACAGATTAAATTATATATCTTTTACGAGAAATTACTACCTACTTGTTGCTCCAGTTATAAGACGCCGAAACACGTACACGGATGGCTGTGAAATATATAGTCCGTTAGGTATGTGAAGTCTAGTTCATGATCCTGCAATAAAGAAAAAACAACATAACTAGGTATTTCTTTATGTATTACAGTAATATTGTAGTTATAGCTATAATGCATATAATATATTTTAGTAGTAGAGAATCGTTTTATTGTTCGTACAAATAAGAGTATAAGAATGAAATGTTACGAATGGCATAATTAAATAAATATTTTGTATAGAAATAAGTACATTCAGGAAAATTACAGACTTAACAGAAGTATAATTTTGGTAATTGTTATAAAAAGTAAAAATTGACATGATGACTGTATGGACCAAATTAATAATGAATTTGGATGTATCCAATGCATCTCAAGCATGTTTAGTATTATTACTAGCGTTAGGATTTGAATATTCTCCACGAACGAAGCGGCCCCTATTCAGATATTTACTTTTTAATTAATTTATAAGGAAAATTTTATAATGCGAGAAACAAATAAACTACGTAGTTAATAAGTCATCGTACCTATTTATATTATAATTTTTAATTTGATCTAAGGATGATATTTACACAAATAACTACGAATTTTTCTGAATTTTCTGCTCTTAATTTATTTCTGTTTGAAGTAGGAGTGTTTTTAAATATAGAGAAGGACCTTCCTCCGCCACAACTAGATAAGAGAGGATGGCCAAAGTACGGAATAAACTTTTGATTCTTCATTTTCAATGTCATTAAATGTTTAGGAGGATATCTGGTGTAGTATATGTAAATCTATATGTTATCAAATACAATTTTAAGTATATGCTGTAAACTGTCTCCAATTCTCAAGAAATGGGTTTTAAATTATTTAAAATCTCGTCAAGTTTTGAGAGGTTCTCCTTTAAAGGCAAATTTTGGGTTTCAAAATACGATATAGCTTATGGTAAAGTAGCAAATGTTCGTATATAAAATTTAATTCAGGCTGTAAAGAAGATTTAAGTAAAAGATTTTTACATTCAATTAAAGAACTTGCTTAAATTGTTAAAATATAAACTTCTTGGTTTTATCCATGTTCTTCATTGAGTAATTACCGTCGCGAGAGGTAATGGTAGTAATGGATGTAATTCTTTATAGATATTTACCATGGAAGGTGTTTTAAAACGATTCTTTTTTAGATAAACTATTCAGTTTGTCTATGTCGGGAAATTCGTCAGGAACATATTCACAAATACGGTACAATGCGTGACCTAAACAGATAATGTAATATGGACCATGTTTTGAAACCACTCTTTTAGCAACTTTCCAGTTTTTAGCATATCCGCAACAGCATCACTGGTAAAGAGCAAAACATTTTCCTTGTTAAAGCGATGCAGCTGTTGGAAAGACTTTGGACAATTATTTCACTCATCTTGTTACAATTGACAGAACTTGTTATTGCAGTTCTTATTAAATAGGGAGTATATGAAATTGTGGGATGTAGAACACCTATGAGCAAATTACGTAGTTACACTTTGACCTAAAATGTCGTTTCGTCCGCAGAAATCCATATCTTATTTTCCTGATATTTTTTTTCCACTTGTAGGTCAATTAAAACACTATAATTGGGTTAAAGATCAAATGTATTCCAGAACCTTTGCACTTTATTTGGTTTTTGCTCCTCCTTCTTCAACACAACAAAATTATCCACAGAAAAGAAATTTAGTGATATACATACTTATACAGGCTGATTTATTTTCGATCCTCACCATTGCGATCTCGCTTATTATTTAAGATAGACGGTAGATTTAAATTTCGCAAAGTTGCTAAATTTAGTAGTTATTATGATCCCGAAAAGAAAGTAGACTTAAAACAAATGACGTTCGAGATTTGTCAAAAAAACTGAAAAATCTCATTTTCTTATTTTGCGTGTAGCACTTTTATTTGGTCTCGCAGAGAAAAACTAAAGACACATTCTCAAGGCCACTTTTGCTCCTTTATCTAATGGTGTACTTAAAATTTTTATACAACATTTCGTTTTCTTTGGATCATCATCAACTTTGTTATTTCTTATGGGCGCCATATTGGATTTTGACACAGCTAGAAAGATTTTCTTTCTGATTTCAACTATGTGTCATATGTTGAAAACAAAGTTCGATATTGTGTGTTACCATAACAACTTTCTTAAGTTAAATAGGCGCCATATTGGATTTTTATACCACTTAAATAAAGTTTTTGACTCTCTTTTCATCCACGTAACATAACCTACAATTAAATAACGAAATACTACTTTAATTAACAATTTTATATTTTAATCAAGTAGACTTGCATGAACCCAAACAATATCAATGTATAATTGTCACTTACTTTCCTGGTATATAATTTTTCCGTAATGTCGAATCATCTGGTATATGCTGGTTTGTATATTTACCTAAAAATCCCTTTAGTACCGTATTTTGCAATTTATGCAGCAGTGAATGCCTCAGATAAATCCAACTAAAACTAAAAACTAAAACTTCAGAATTTAGAGACGCTTGGTGCATTTGAGTTTTTATATGTTGACATAATTGCGACTTTTTTAAAATGAAACTGTAACGCCACAAGTGTTGCACATTTGCTTCCTCTGGTTTAGTAGAACAAAACGTATCTCCGAGTTCGTCAACCCATTTGGTAATTAAACGATTTGAAGATGTCGAAGCTCGTTCGTTAGACATTTTTAGGAAGATAATGATAATAACATCAAAATTCGATTCTTTGAAACACAAAACAACAATTACATTTGTTTAAAAATGAATCGTTAGAAAGAAAAAGCAAGAGTCCAATAGCCATTACACCAATTGATTTACTTCTATGGCGTCTTTTGTTCTGCGGTAAGTAGAATGCATACCAGTGGTGTTTGGGCATGCTTCTCGCTAATGTTTGTTAGTTTGGGTTTCTTCTTTCATACGCCAGCCTGTTTAACATATTCCACACGTTTTCTATATTAAAATGTAGTAGGAAATCGTGTTATTTAAGATAATGTATCATTGTACCTTGACCATACCAAAGAGCTCGTGGACCATTATCACATAAAACGTCCCAAACCATTACAAACGATGGATTTTTGGCGGTACACACCATCTATCCAGTGTAAAACTTTTCAAGTTTCTGTCTACGAATGTATGTATCACAGAAGAAAATTTAGCGAAATTATAAAATATTTCAAGTTACACTTTTTGAGTAATTAGATTGCAGTAGGTTTCTCTATCTCATGTCAGAAAAATTAGCCTAATCCATTGCAAATTGTACTCGTTTTTTGATCACATTGCGATTTGGTAATGGCTTTCTGTATTGCTTTTCTGCATCTAATATCCACTTCAGCTAATCTTCTTCCAAGTGTACGTTGAGATATATTGATACCTGATCCAAGAATTTCTGCATTTACATATCTTCTTGCACTCTGTTCGCTATGAGTAACCCCCTCTAATTCTGGGTACGGCACTTCAATAGTATGAGATGCCTAAAATTGTTTAAGCTGTTTTACATGCGACATGAGAGCTCTTTAACACACAGAAAATTCTAATCTAACTTGAATATCCCATGAGTTATGAAATCACACCATGCGGACGAATTAATATGAGCGGTAGTGTACATATGTATATAGAAGAAGTAAACAAAAGCGAATATTAAAAAGGAAAAAACGTTTCTTTCCCAGGGGCAACTAATATCTTGATTACGAAGTGTGTATGATGCGGTCGTGGATGAATGAACGGTGAACACAATCTTCTCTGACCTTGAGCCGGAACTCTAACAATAAAGAGAGACAAGACAATTCGAGTCGAGAGGCGCCCCAACCTGCTTTTGTTTTCTTTTTCTCCGGCACCGTAAACCCTCCAAACAAAACATTCTGCTCGTGTGTATCCAGCGCGTGCAGTGATTGCAGTTAAGTCCGACTAGATTTTCTAATCGCTCTGTCCACAACAATTTTTAAACGAAGAAATTCGTTTTGTAACAAACTAACGTTAATGTTAAGAAACGTGTTAATAATTATTATAGACCAAGACTATAAACATGCAATTAGCTCTATTTAAAACGCTTAAACAGCTCCATAAATAATAATACTTGACAGAAACAACAAAAACGAACAGTTAGGAATACTAATGTATGCGGATGGAATGGTCTCCTTCGTAAGCGTAGAACGTAGTCTAATGCAAATAGCGGTGAAATTCCTCTTCTACGTGCTTCTTTTTCGCAAATGCCGCGAAAACTACGACGACGGCGACAAAGATTTACTGGAACCGCCGCTATGTCGTTTAATTCATGCCCTTATAAGTCAGTATTAAAGTGTCATTTCCATTGCTACCGCTATGGACAACTAGAGAATCTACAGCGTTAGAATTTATATCTATTTACGCATTCATATTTCATGTGTATTTCTGTCGTTCCTGGATAGAAGAAATAAACGCGAAATGACACGAATATGAAATATAGGTATTTATAATTATAGAGGATTGCGTTTTCTGGAGTATTAGATCTTTTTTAATTGATATTCAATCTGATATAAGAAATTATTCAATAATTCTAGAGGTGTTTCCTAGAGTGGATCTTTAGGTATTCATCTGAAGAACTTATAGGATTTAGTACAAAAGTTCATTGCTTTAAACTAGGTAAAAAACCTTTCCTAAAAGTCATGTCGCTACAAAAAATTGTCTGATAGAAAACTAAACCAAATATATGTACACACTGATGCAAATGTATCCGGACACGTATCGAGAGAGAAACACCTGCCGCACAATATTTTGTTCCAAATAGACGGAGTGTCAGCATACCGTACGGAACAAAATATTGTGCGGCAGGTGTTTCTCTCTCGATACGTGTCCGGATACATTTGCATCAGGGTGTACATATGTATGTGTTTCGTTACTCTTAGTCAGCAAAAAGATGCCTTAGTCTTTTTACTGAATCCATATGAGTTGGGCAGGACGTTAGAAATAATTTTATTTTAGGTTAAGTTGGTGTCTCGAAATATCATAGCAACGATGGCCTGATGGCTCAGCTTAGCCTATAAAAGCGAGCTTTATAAGACTGCTAGTAGAAACAGTTGACTTGCTATTAGAAACAGTTTACTTGGCTTTGACTTAGTTTTGACTTGTTTTAAATTTAGTTTTGACCCGATATTTGAAACAGTATACCGCTCACATACGTCAAAACTAGGTGAGTTGTCACTTTTATACAGTCTGATCTCGTTTTCCTAGCTCCCATATATGAAAAATGTCTGGCACTTTTGTGGTTTCAATTCTATCGCTGACAGCAGTTAAAGCCATCTATTAAAACAGGTTAGGACTTCTTATGGTACTTCTGGATCCAGTGTTTCTAATGGTTATCGAAAAAGAACTGGCTAGGCATACGCCTCAGTCTCCTGAAGTGGACCTGAGACATGCCCCGAGATGATCTGCCAAGGAGATTCAGTTTTGTGGAAAGGTTTACACAAAGTTTAGTACCAGAAGTGAATGGTACAAAGGCATCGTTTCGAAACTCAATAGTAACACCATCAGATGATACAGTGATCGCTATAAAACGACAGAGGGAACTGGAATAGGGATATATGGGCCTAGGACCAAATATTCCCTAAACCCAAGTATCTTCCAGGCGAAAATATACGCCTTTGAAAGATGCATGCAGTTTAACATCGATAGAAGTTACGAAAAGCAAGAGATTATCAATAATGTCTGATAGTCAAGCAGTCATCAGGATGCTAAACTCCAATGTCATCAGCTCCAAAATGGTTTGATAGTGCCTAGATAAACTAAACGAGCTAGGCCAAAGCAACAAGGTTCCGAGACACACCGAAATGAAAGGAAACGAAATAACAGATAATCTCGCTAAGAAGGGGGACAGAACACCTTTTGTGGGGCCTGAACTTTTTTGTGGGATAAATACAGTGCAATACTGGAGAAGCTCACATGTGAACTACTTAGAGCAGAGAAAATCCGAATACTGTGAGAATTTCGGTATGAGACAACCTAAAGCTCTTCTGGGAACATACAACCAAAAGAGATCCTCAGAATGTATTAAGCTCAGCAAAACTAATACATATTCGTGTATTGACAGGGATCCTCTCAGGTCATTGTAAACTGATGAGGATGACTTATCCATCCATCTACTCCCAAACTGTTCTATATATTGTGCAACTGCATTGAAGAGGAAGAACTACCTGATCTCATGCCTTCCAACAATCTGGCACTTCCTTCTTTCAGGCCGCAGTCACCCCATCACCCCAATACCACACATACAGACAATGGTGATATTTATTAATTTTGCAAAGCTTTGTCTTTGACGAAAATGACTTCTAGTCTGAAAAAATAAAAATCTATTCCCTCAAACAATGTTTCAAATTATATGGTATCCTTATGTATACTATACTAAAAGAAAGAACTCATTTAACTCACTCTGCTGTTGTTCTTGTGCTTCTGTCATAGTGCGCTTGCATTTTTTACCACCAAATTGCTTTCACCTGCTGCGGCTCTCACTACAAGCAAATATTCCTCATCTATTGGGAGAATTGATAAAATACAGGTACCACCCCAGATCAAGTATAAGTAGAACGAGACCAAGCCAAATACGTCTTTGAGCTTTTTCATTTTCACAAAAATCATAAAAATCATTTCTTCTGGTAAAATTTTTTTTGACTCTAATTTCAATAAGGTGTTTTATACCGGGAAGACGACCCAGCTTGGTGTTACATTATTATACTAACCGTCAGCGATAATTTTTACTTTCCTTGTGTTCATTACACTAAGGCGGGAATAGGGCGTGCCCAAACCGATAACAAGGGTAGTGATTTAATACTTTTATCAAGATTTGATATAAGAAATTCTATCCATGCAGAATAATTTCCTTTAAATATTACTCTTGTAGTTGCTCAAATATTATCTGAATGGAGAATGTGCTCTATCAGATGGAAGTTGATATACTATCACTTCTCTGCGGTGATTACTACATAATTCGACATCTTTATTAACCTTATTTTCTAAAAGAATATTCCACCACCTTGCAAGAACAGAACAATTTTATCATCAGTAATGCACATTACATTACATACATTTACGAATAACTTGATGAACTAATAAGAAGAAAAAAAAAACAAAAAAGACAAAGAAAAATGGCTGGTTCAGGCAATGAATGCCAAATGTTCCTGACATAAAAAATAATTTTGATGGCCAAATTTTTGCAACTGCAAGTCTGACCAGCACTGAATTGCACCATAATACTTCAAAATATGACACCTGAATTTGTGGAGTCACATATTGAAAACAGCAAAAAGACAACGTTGTACAGATTTGAACAGTAACCTTTTTGCTCTATGGTACGATGCCAAATTGGTCTGCACAATGGGGGCTGCTATCGGGAGATTCCCAAAAATATATACTACATATATCTTCTTATTTTTTCCTTTTGTTGCATGCAATTTTCTATGTATTGTTCTTGAACTGACTTTAGTTTCACCTAAGTAATCCTTTAATCCCATTGACTAACTCTATTAAGGTTGCAAATCTATCCAAATCTAAAGGTAGGACTACACATTTTTT
>SMLS01068576.1:0-42258 GCA_004785975.1 Popillia japonica
CCTCGTTCTTTAATAGTGTAGAAGTGGTAAATTATATTTACGACATATGTACATACGTCTGCCTTTTTAGCACCAGAATTTACTTCTCCTATTGTGGCAATTTTATCGGCGATATTCATCAATTGTTCCCGCTTTGCCGTTTTATCGGACATTTTCCACACTAAATTATTATTATACTAATAAAATAAACACACAACTGTTGCTACTGATAAGTATATCACCGTTGCAACGAATGAAGGCGTACTCATTAAGATCGCACCAATTCACAACGTTGCAGAAAAATTCGTTGAATCCGAAATTTGATGAATAAACGACAGAGAATTGTTTTGTTCAAAGCGAAATTTCGCTGTAAAGGAATTTGCTGTATCCGAAATACTTAACATTAGATCTAATAGCCAACCAACCTAAAGCATGAACTTATTTCGCAAAAACCGATATTTCGTTGTAACAGTCTTCGTAGCAAGCGAATTCCACTGTATTTAAATATTCGGGTGCTAAATTTATTTTATAATAATTTCTTGTCTCATTTATTGTAGTCCATGGATCTTTTGTATTTATTATATTTTTTAATGACTTTGCTATTGATTTATTTATAGATATAGGTATTTGAATTATTCGACTTTGGTAAATGTGTATAATTTCTAACAGTAACATTACTCATATTTATTATAAATATATTTTTATATATTTAATTTGAAGCTTTGCTTGTCAGTCGCAGACGTTTAATTTTTAGTAAATACTTATTACGACTAATAGTGGCCGACCAAACAAAAAGCTATTTAATAATAACGACAATATAAATTTTGGATTGAGATCATTAATCGAAAGAAAAATGGGTGGTGAAATGTTATCACAAACAAAAAGAATAATAATTATAGATCTATCCGGGTCTGGTAAATCAACAAGAAATAATATTTGGTATGGAAACGAAATCAATTTTAGAAAGAAATTATTTTTTACCTAATGGAAACGAATTAGAAAAAGATATTCAAGTAATTAAAGAATTATGTAAAGAATCTTTTATTTATTTTAATATATATAGATACGAAAAAGATTCCAAATGAATTAAGAACACACAGTCTTAATATACTTGATGATGCACATAAAAAATGGTATAACGGATTTAGCACAAAAATTATTCACAGAAGGAAGACATAGACAGCAGCATGCAATATATATTCAACAAACTGGTACAGTAAAACTGGATTCTGTACAATTAATAAAAATGGTATTTGTTTTCCAACAAAATTATGTGATTATAAATCATTCAGAGAATATAAAAATAGATTGAAAGCAGTTGGTAGAAATGCAAATGTAATTTATAAAGCATATAAAAATGCTGGAGCAGATGATGCTAAGAAAACATATATAATTGACAACAATACTTATATTCAACACCTATTCAAGTTATTATAAATGACTGAAGATGTTAACATTCATCATTTCGTTAAGAAATCAAAGATGAATCAGCATAATATGAAAAATGCTATGCTAAATTACTTTGTTGACAAATGCAAGAATGATGATGGTAATCAATTTTCAAACATAGATTTGGAAAATATTTTTAAATTAACTACAAATAAAAAAATAAACATAAGTTCTGATAAACTATTAATGTATGGAATAGATAATTTAAATAAATATAATATTTTTAATTTAGATTGGGAAAATGGAACACATTGGGTTGCTATATACGTTATTATTGGAGCTAGGTAGTCGTTCAAATTAGCAAACTAGTAGGATTTTTCCTGGCGGTTACGACGATGAAAACAAACAAGCAATTGAACGTGGCGTTTTTCACATATTTGACCTTTCGCCGAAATTGTCTGTATAATTCCAAAAAATATCTTCTTTGAGGAATCGCGCGATCGGGAAACATTGCACTATAATGTTCGCGACCTCTAATAGTGTTTTTTCTCTGAAATATGTAAGCTTCCATAATATCACATTTTTCCTCATGTGTGAAAACCATTTTTATTAGAAGAAAACACGAAGAAAACAGTAAAATAACAATGCGAATTTTAAAACACTGACAGATTAATTTGACGGATTGTTATTGAATATTTTTTTTTGATTGGTGCCTACTTGATCTAAATTGTAACAAGTATTGTAATGTAGGCTAATTTCATTTTATCCTTTCCTTTTTTTCTGATTGTGAGTGGAGTTTTAAATTATACTGTGTCCCATTTTAAAATTGGTACTTTTCTGATTATCTCGGGAATATGCCCGTTTAAAGAAATCGCGTGATAACTTTTTATTTTTTATTTCTTTGATATAATGTATTGAAACATTTTTGTCAGAACTAAATTCTTTATTCAACCGCATAAAAATGTACAGGATGTTCCATTTTAAAAATTACATTTTGTCAAATATCTGAAAACGCGACGTTCAATTGTTTTTTTGTTTTTATCGTCGTAACCGCCAGGAAATATCCTACTAGTTTGCTACTTTGGACGACTTCGTAGCTCCAATAATAACGGAGTTACCAATGGTGCGGGTTTAAATGTGAACACCTTGTATATAGATAATGTTAATAAAACAATTTATTTCTTCGATTCATTCGGTAATTCATTACCTGAAAAATTTATAATTTTAAAATAATAATCATAATAATTATTAATTTCAACTTTTTAATGACGTTAATGGTGGTTGGTGGTGTTTATTATTTTTATACATAAATGCAATACTCGTTTATAATTTTGTTTCAAATAATCTTGGATCTTGTATATTTAATAATAATTTCTTCTGTTGGATTAACATTTTCTACTTGTTTGGTTTTATCAAAACAACAATAGTATATCATCATTACAATCTGAATCCCCTTTATTGTTCATATTCATTACTGCTCTAATATTTTTTTCTATTGTATCTTTTTGAGATATTGCTTTCTTTAAAGGAATTGGATGTTGACCAGGAATTTTTAATTAACGACTTACCACTTACTTTGTCAACAACTTTATTTAAAATATTTGCTATTACTGGTGCAGCAGCAACTAATATTGGTATTAAAAAATTTATTTAACCACCATGTATTTCACCACCTTCAACAATTTTTGATTTATCTTCTAGAATTATTGATGAACCTTTTTTAATTGTAAAACTCATTTATACCAACAAACATTATAAGAATTTTTAAAAATCAATATTTATTTCAGTTACAAAAATTATTCAGAATGAAATAATTGCAATCGATTCGTTATATAATTTGTATTTCGGTCGAAGTATTGGAGTCCGTAGATGATTCACCGCTCGAACTCGACGAACTATGGCTGTAATAGGTTACATTATATTAAGCATCAATGAAATAATTATTTATTAATACATACCTTTCTATTTCATTTAAAAAAAATGTTTTTGCTCCGCTGTATTGAATAGGATCCGTAGCTCGCCTTCGTTCCCGTTTAGGATTATTTCGCCTATTACATCCGAATTAGTGGATATATTATTAAGATAAATAATTGAGCCCGGTATTCCTGGATTATATCTATTTATTATTAGAAAATTCCCTGTTCGGTGATGCACGATCTCTACATGTTCCATTGCCTCTTGGTTAATACTAACGTGCAAATTATAAAACGGAACTGTATTCATCTTGGAATCGAAAACTTTACTAAATTTAAATCTTCTGTACCTACCATATTTTTCCATCGTTTTTGTTTGAGCACAAAATGTTACAAAAAATTGTGATTGTTTTTATCACGAGCTAGTAAAATAAATCCGAGACGACGAGAGAATTCTTGTATCAAAAAACAAAAAAATACAGTTCTTGTCTAACGTCGAACGAATAATAACTGCATATTCGATTTCTTACAGTATTTATACATTTCTTAATTCACAAATATCGTTAAGAGGGATATAAAGTAATTAGTTGGTAAAGATTGTTTACAATATTGACTAATACACAAATAGGTATAGTTTTATAATATAATTATATAAATGAATAGTATTAAAATATTTAACGAGTACATACCTATAAGTAATAATTCATACAAAGGAATTATTATAAATCTTGACTAATTTGCTAGTTTAACAATTTGGACATTTAAAATAATCCTCCGAGTATTGCTGATACAGACTTTCTAAGGAAAGGGACTAAAGCAGTAATAAAAGTTTACAATAGGCCACTCGATATGGCCTTACGTTTAGAATAGCATTATGAAATCTAAAATTCGAAGTATTTAAACTGTGACCGGAAGAAATATAATATGATTATAGAAATATTTAGAAAATGTGTAATGCCTTGCCTCAATATTCCCTACAAAACTAAAAAAATATATGTACATACAACAATGTTTTGTGAAATCGTAACATGGGCTTTACTAACCAGATTACAGTAAAAATCTGTAGGGTAGGGTGGGCCACCATGAGACATGGGCCACGATGAGACATTGAAATATTTCTGGTTAGGTAAGGTATAGCCATCTATTAGTCGTGTAGTAAACTATGCCCCATGTGCTGATTTACTAATAAAATTCCTTACGCCGTCAGACCACTCTTAGTTGAGCTTGTGTCGAAGTAGGGTGTTGTTGTGTTCAATCTTTTTCGCGCGCTTTTTTACGATTCTTCTACAAAATTCAAGGATAAAGGTAAGATATTCATACTTATTTTAAGGTTGGTTAATAAGCTTTCTTTTCAATGTAACACATTTATAAAAAAATTATATTATACCAAATCAAGTCAAATTTTTTGAAGAACGTGTAAATGGGCAACCATGAGACATATTCACGGGGCCACCTTGAGACACTCTCTCATGGTGGCCCACGTCTGCAGTAAGTAATAAATATTTTTAATTAGTGTATTTTATAAACTCCAGATGTCCAGAGGTCGCAAACGGAAGAGCCAAAAATACAATCATAATATTAGATCCTTCCAATACTGATGACCAACTTGCATCAACATCATCCGAAACACCTCGCTTGACTAAACATTCGCTTGACGAGGAGAACTCACAAATTTTTATAAGTCCTGGTAAGTATTTCAAGGATACCCTAAAGCAGGAGAGGGAAAACTGAAAAAATAGCCAACGTAAAAAAGCTACCAGTTGTATTCCTACCGATACCATTGAGAAAGAAAAAATACAAATTAAATACATGGAAAAGAAGGAAAGCCGAAAACGAAAACTAGAAGGAAAACGAAAACTAGAAGAATCCAAGAAACAAGCTGCTAGTAAGAATATATTTGGAGGAAAAAGAAAATCTATCCCAAAAAACAATACGTCTTCTGATGATGATGAAGAAAAAATATCGTTCGCCGATTCTGACGATTCAACAGACTGGATTCCGGAAGATGAACCTTCCAGATTTGAAGAGCTTAGAGCTTCATAATGATCCGGAAACCGACAATTTTGTGTTAGTGCAATTTAAAGCTAAAAATAACATATTTTATGTAGGAAAGGTCACGAGACTTTTGAAATCAACAAACGACGTTGAAGTCAATTTTTTAAGAAAATCTGCAAAGGTCGGGGCTCATTTTGTTTTTCCGTCCGAACCTGATGTTGCAGTAGTTCCACTTGAAGATATAAAATTGATTTTACCATTGCCATCTGTTCTGGAAAAAAACAAAAGACTGCAGTCTTACTACAAATTTGAAATTAATTTTAATAATTTGAACATACGCTAAAAAAATTTGTCAGTGTTTTTATATTTTAGTCTCAGTGTCTATTGTTCTTCAATATTTTCTATTAAAAGTTAGTGTTGAATAAAGGTTTTCTTTAAATTTTTTAATTTCTTTCTATATTTCATCATGTCTCATAGTGGCCCACTTTCTTCCTTACAAGACCACAATTTGATATATTTTTCGATTCTTCTAGACTAACGTGTAGCTAATTAGTAGAGAAAAATATGTTTATTCCATTATCTTTAAAATTAATGTGATGATAAACCAAAAACTTTTTCCGTCTCAAGGTGGCCCACTCTCCCCTACTCGAAAAAGAAATTAGATTTCAGCATTATAAAAAATGTTTGTTTGATTACATCATATAGGAGCTATGATGATAATATATACACTGAGGAATTAAATAAAAAATCATTGTGTTGTAGAGATGATAAAAGATGTATCCAACAAAACTCTGACACATTGGAGAATTGAAAACAATTGAAATTTGTTTTATTGTATGGGAAGAAAATTATAATTTTTATCAACAATAACTTTTATTGGAAAGTATTTCTCTTTTTCATCATTTGATAACTAATTATGTAATTAAACAAAATATATTACAAATACTATATAATCAAATGAATTTGTTATAATGTTTTCGACTTTTGAAAGGTTTGTAATATTTTATTTATTGGTAGCTTAGGTAATGTGTTATATGTACTTCACTGGATCATTATTAAGTGATTTAACTTCCTTCGTGTAACTTTTAACAGAATCCATTACAATTTATTTATATTTAAAATAATTAACTAACTAATTTTTTTTAGTGTATTAATACTTTTTGACGTTAGATGTTATATTACTAGAATTATTATATTCTATGTTTACGTTCGCTTTAGGACGCTTTATGTATTACAAAAATATTGGAAGTAAAATCTGTAAATATAGCTATTTATACTCGTTCACTATTTGGTGGCGATTAAATAATGACAATTTTTTATCTAATAATTTTTTATAAGATAATTGTGCTACATTAACAGAGTATAATATGGGCGTTTATATTCGCTCACAATTTGGCGGCGATTAAATAAATTCAATTTTTATACAATTTTAGCTTGTGCCCGAGCAACGCCCTTCTTTTCATATTGTCGGACACTTTAATTAATACTTCTGGAGATATTATTCGAATTGCATCTGTAATGGCTCACTGTAGTTCTTCGATAGTATGTAGATCGAGGGGTCACAGATTGCTGCTTACTAATCAGTTATCATCAAATTCTTCGAGAAACCTTACTCTTTCATTTTTCTTTACAAACACTACCTGTCTGTCTGAAACGTTGCACAATGCGACCAATGTGTTGTTAACAAGTTTGACCAAATTCCAAACTTCCATTCGAGAACTGTAAGATGTACTCATCATAACAGAGTAAGATGTACCTACTCATCATAACACATTTGTAGTGAATAATCCCAAGTACCATCTTCCCCGCGAAATCTTCCACGGAAGTATGCTTACAACAGGAGAGTGTTCTGCTCAATCGTAGACATTGAACGGTCGATTCCAAAACATTTTAACAACTACCACAAAGAGGAGATGTCATGCTGGAAATCTACGGCGATGTAAATAAAGTCAAAACGCTCAAATGCGGAAACTATAGTCTACGAAACGGTTTACGTGACAGGTATAGATGATAATGTAGACCGCTGCGAGATTGAGGACGGCACCACGAAGAATTTAGATGATCCAAACGAAGGGAATGTTGGAGTAGTATCAATACGCCCAAAGCGGTATGGAAACCAGAATGCGACGGTTGTTGCTAAGGCAAAAATGGCTAAAGAGCTAATTAGAAAGGGCGAATCAAAATAAGATGGACGATGTGGTTTGTAAGACCACGAGCGAATGTTCTCAGGTGTTATCGGTGCCAGAGTTTTACCATTACAAACGGGAGAGCCAAGGTGAAGACAACCACAAAGTGTGCTCGAAGTGTGGCTGTAGGAACCATAGAGTAAAGGATTGTACTGGCGCCTAATATGTAAGGAGCCGGGCCACAGGGCAGACCAAATCAAATACTCATATTTTAGAAAATTAATATGCGAAATCACAAAGGAGTTGAGGGGCTTCGTCGAGCAAATAATGCTCAGCAAAGTATTTCAAATTAAGGTCGGGCGCGAATATGTAGCGCAGGACATGGTGTACGCCACGGCCAAGCAGAAGCATATTGATATCCTTGTGGTTGATGAGTCAAACAGAAAGCTAATATCCTCATACCTCAGTATAAAAAAGAAGTGGATCCTATAATGAATAACCTAGACGGTAGCACTCGGGTGGTAATTCTGGGAGATTTTAACGTAAAATTGGGATGTTCTTGAGGCCGAAATATTAACCGAACACCAGTACATATACTTTGAAATTGAAAGAATGGGCACCGGGAAAAGGATAGCTTCTACTGGAAACCGCTTAGGAGCACGCTGGAAATAACGGCGACCGGAGCGGCAGTCACAAAGTACGATATTGGTGCCAGATTCATATCGCAGGCTTATAAAAATAGCACCAAACGAAGCATTAAACATAAGCATGACCCGTACTAGTAGACTGATAACATTGGCGAGAACGGGAAAGTTTGTATAAAGACCGGAAAAGAATTGACATGAATATGTAAGAGGGAAGTATTTAGACCATCTTGGGATGCAGCGCTAACAGTATACCGCAGCCCTAGAAAAGTATTAAGCAAGCTCATAAAGTAGTGTAAGAGGATGTGCTGGGAAGAACTGTGTGCGAGGCTCAAAAATGCTGGGGTGGGGCGTATAAAATAGTTCCCAAGAAAAGCAGCCTAACCGCATACGATGTCGGTATTGACACGAAACGGCAAATCATAGGAGGACGTTTTTTCCGTCTGGTCTACGTAAAAATGGGCCGAGATCTACGACCTATAACCCTCCTAGTGAAGCGGAAGTAATAGGCGCTGTAAGAAGTTCTCTGGACTCGATAAAATCGCATCGGAGGCCATCGGCATTGTTGCTGATTGCTCAACAAATCTAGTAATTGCGATCATGAACAACCTACTGCAAATTAACGAATTTCCCGACGAATGGAAAGTGGTGAGGGTAGTTTTGCTATTGAAGTGTGCAAAATCCACGAATATGTCTAGCTCTTACCGTCCTTTGTGCCTGCTCAATACGCTTAGTAAGGTGTTCGAAACCCTGATTAAGAACAGACTCTAACCTGAAATAGACGAGAAGGGCGGGATCCACAGACAAAAATTTGGTTTTCGCAAAAACATATCAACTATCGATGCGATCCTGACTGTAGTGCAAACTTCAATTGTAGATGGTGTGTCATAGTAATCATAGACGTCATAAATGCTTTTAACACAGCCAGCCATGACTTGATCGTGAAAGAATTGCGTAACGAGCTACCTTTCTAACAGAAAGATCTATATTGGGAGGAACGTTATTGTGAATACTTGTGCTGGTGTTCCCCAGGGATCCGTACTGGGACAACTCCTATGGCACACCTGGTATGACGGTGCGTTGAGCCTGGAACTGGTCGTGGAGGCAATGTGCGTTGGTGTCACTGGCGGCCTCGGTCTGGCGGTTGACGAGAGCGCTTTGATGACAATTACGGACGTGTGCTTGGATATGATCAGCAGATCTGGTGCCTGATAAGACCGAGGTGGTGTTAATAAAAATAAAAAGAAGACGGGACCACATCGCCATTTCCCTTAATGGGGTAATGTTGAAACTGTCTCAAACTGTTAAATACCTTGGCGTCACTCTCGACGAGAGAGGATCTTTTGGACCGCATGTAAAGAACGCCGTTAGCAAAGCGGAAGAAAAGGTGACCAGCCTAACTAGGCACGTGTTTAATATCAGAGTAGCAGAGAGAGGGCGATCATATGCAACGCGGACCACAACCTGCTACTCTACGGTGCACCCATATGGAGAAAAGCTGTTGAAATCCAGAAGTATAGACGTATTCTGGAGAGGGGCATGCTGTTGCGAAAGATTTCGATCTACAATACAGCCTCCCTGGAGGTACTACAGGTGATCGCGGCCGTTACACCGATTGACCTGATAGTCCGAGAGCGGGATTCATCTACGACCAAAAATGCAAGGAGAGGCAGAAAACAACTAGCCATCGCTGAATGGCAGAGAAAGTGCGACCCTCAAAGTGACAAGGCACATTATTACCTGTCACAAGCAGCGACAGGACACGACTCTTTTCGCATGTTAGCTAAACGCATCAACTCGGACATCCACGACGAATGCATCTACTGCGGAGGGACTGATAAGCCAGATCACACCTACTTTGCCTGTACTAGATGGAATGAGCATAGATCGGACTGCTTAAGGACTCTGGGACGAGCATTAACTCCTAAGACCCTGGTACCCACCATACTTGAGTCGCCCTACAAGTGGAAGTTGGTACACAACATGATACGCGGGATAGTGTCCAGAAAAGAGGCGGATGAGCTCCTTGGGCAGAGAGACCGACCGCAGTAGACGACGTTAGCTCGCTGGAAGTGCACGTTCTCGAGACTGCCAGCAGTACCTGACGAAATATCACCAATAGTTCCAGGTACTGTAGAGGGTTTTGAGTGGGTATGGTGCTTGCAGCGAGTCCCACACTTCCCACTTCGCGATCGACCCAAACGAGTAGGATAAAAGCATTTTTTACTGCCAAAAAAATACTGCAATATGTACAATTTCTTTACTTATTTACAATAACAATATTTTCTAAGATCACTATTTCGCACACAGTTACTGTTTGAGTGATAGCTATCGATTCTACTTAGATAACTACCTTGTGTAATGATTCCATTTTCAATTGTTAGTGTACATTCGAAAATCGCTTCTGGTTGAGTCTTTACTATTGTCACAAGATAGGTTTGATTTATACTTGATATTCTAACAGCTGCATCTGCCCTTAGTACTTGCGAGAATGTATATTTGGCACACTTATGAGCCTCCTTACTGTATTGCGAGATCCTTTGATTTACATTGTCGACCACATAGTCTCCGGCTAACTTAATAAGTTCTTCTGAAGTTTGCACGTCTTGATGACCATAACAGGTACACCAGTGCATATCAATATTAGCTTCTTTACAAGATCTTGATGGAATTTCTTCAAAAAATGATTTACATGCTGGGCATGCTTTACTTGGTTGCACATCGTATTTAAGACCAGATAAAACAATAATGTGTTGAATGGTCATGTATAAGTCATATGGTGTTGTTAGCCGACTATTTGCATTAAATTTTAAGTTGATAAATTCTTTTGGATATTTCTTTTGAAACCACTCAGGGAACCAGAAATACAAATACGGTAAACGCTCTTCTAGCCAACCAGTACGAGTAGAACGGATCTTCCCAAATCGTATACCGTGGTCGCTTAGAAAAATAATTGCAGAATTGTTGGTATAATCAGAATTGTGTAAATGTTGTAGGAAATCTACTACTTTATTATCCATCCTCGTAGGTGTATTCAGTTCATTATGGCTAAAAGTATTCATCCAAAAAAACCCAAAACTTGGATAATTGGAAAATGTGTCTGCAAAATCTTTGGCTACATTGAGAATTCTTTCACCTGCAGCTTCTGGACCAGTACAGTAGGCCATTCCGTCTACAACTTTTTTCGTTAGTTTGCTTACCGCAACAGTATACGCCCGCATATAATAGTCTACTGGTTTATGAACGAATCCTTTCTTATAATAATTAAAAGTATTTAACCTGCTTTCATCTTCCGCAAAACCAGTAACATATCCTAATTTTGCGTATTCCGCCCAGACAAAACCCGATTTGTCCAGACATCCTAATTTGTCCAGATGACAGTCATCGAACGCAATGGGATACTCTTTTCCTGTTAAGAGGGCCATCAAATTCGGTATCGTGTTATCACCTATTTTATTATAGCCTTTATATTCAATCCAATCTGTATTTATAAGAAATTCTCGCGTTTTTGGCATTGTTCTTATAAAATTTAGTCGTGATATGCTGTCTATTCCTACAATTAAAACGTTTAGTGGTTTGACTTCTAATTCTGTAAGGTTGGCAAAGGTTAACATTTTCGTTTGAACATCTTCGGTGACGGTAATGGGAGCGTATGTGTTGCTATAAACAGTTTTGTTGTTGGACCGGCATTTTACAGTTACAATCCTGCCGGTGATGTCTACTTTGTCCTTGAAATCCACGCAGTCGGAGTATCTGTAACAAAGTATAAAACATTATGGAATATACAATTACTATGCGTAACTTATTAAATAAAAAATTTTGCATATTGATTTATATTTCACTAGATTTGTAGTTTTCGTGGTAAGTTTGGCTTTACTCTAAGTGCAATTAGTAGTAGTAGACGTTTTTGTCAACTTAAGGCGGTGTCTCTAATGTAATGGCAGGAATGTTGTGCAGGTTTGGTGAATACAAAGCCGAGTTTTTAGGCCGTACGTGTAACTGATTTTCACCCAAAATAATATTTCTAAAACTATCATACTTTTAAATAAAAGGTAATAATACTGCGCATGCAATCCGATATCTTAGGGTATGATTTTAAAATTTGGGGCATTTCTTATATCTTATATACTACACTGCTCACCATTGTACTGGTAAACTTACATATAATAACATATATAAATAACAATTTACTAGTTTTTGAGCAAAAACGTATTGCTTAATTGATAGTGTATGGTTCTGCAGTATGGTGATAAAACTTAAATAACGAATTTCAAATGTTTTAATAGAAAAATAACAAAATCTTCATTTTATAATAGTATTACACAAAAGTTTGCTCAGGAAAAAAGATAACCAAACACTTAAAGATTAATAATGCGCGTACGTTCTCTAGCTCTTATGACCTGACAATATCTTGGCATGCTGGAAAACAAATTCCGCATGTAATGGTGAGGAATATTTACCATTCCAAAACGGCAGTTTAGAGCTGATGATGGTTGATTGGACTCACTCCTCGTGATCTTATCAACCTCTTCAGGTAATCACATACGTTCTCTATGCGATTAACATCTGGAGAGTTCGCTGGCCAAACCATATGCGGAATATTGTTCTTTTCAAAAAATACATTCATTTGTCTTGTTCTATGAGGACGCGCGTTATCTTCAACAAACACAAAAGCATCGGCTGTTTCATTAGAAAATAGCAACACTACAGATTGTAATACCTCAGTAAGATACATTATAGTTTTCCAAGCATAACCAATTCAGTACGGTGAGTCGCAGAAGTACGTCCCCAAACGGTTATTGAACCACCACTATAAGCTTGATGGTAAGTCACGTTGTTCTCAATATAGCGTTCTCCTCTGTTTCACCAAACTTTAACTATTCCATCTGAACTATGGAGACGCACTCTGATCTCGTCAATGAATAAACAGCGACTCCAATCTTCAACATTCCAATTCCCTAGTGCAAACTCTGACCTTCTTTTCTGGGCTTTTGTCAATAATCGACAGTTTTTAGAAGATCTGTTTTTTAAATTTAACGCATGGAGCCATCTTCTTACTGTTTAAGTGCATCTATCCTTATCTAATCTATTCCTTCGTCAGTGAACTGTAATAAAACGGTCCTCTCTGACTATTGTATTATGATTTCGCCCCCCCGCCGTGTCTATGTTGGACAGATCCAGTATCATCAAAACGCATTCGAACTGTTTTGATCATATGATAGATCACACTGCAACAGTTCTTAGCGATGCA
Organism: Popillia japonica; assembly: GCA_004785975.1. Classification (NCBI taxonomy): domain Eukaryota; kingdom Metazoa; phylum Arthropoda; class Insecta; order Coleoptera; family Scarabaeidae; genus Popillia; species Popillia japonica. The sequence goes on from SMLS01068576.1 coordinate 13,298, forward strand.
CCAGTCATAAGCATAATGCAGTCCAGCCACTATGCATTAAAATTTGTTCGATAAATTAGTCAAAATTCTCTTTAAACTTCATAAAAGTTTAAGCGTTTGCGAGCTCAGTAATTGCATTTATGACAGATAATAACAACAAACAACAATGGAGTCTCAAATGCCATTCAAAGGGGGTTGTTTGCATTCCGAAACGCAACGCTCATTTAGGAAGTCATTACATAAAAAATTTTGAAATACAATGGGCAACATTTTCATAAAATCAAGTTTTTTTCGCAATGTTTATAAAATATTCTAAAATGCTCAACTTTTTTGTATTAAGTAGGCAATTTGAGAATTACATATTATTATTGTAGTATGATAGAGATTGGAGGAATAATTATTGGTAGATTACCTACCGTTTCATATTTCACGTTTTTGAAGTTAGTTAAAAGGAGTAATAGTTATTATTATTTCATACAGTCAATCAATACATAAAAGTAGTCAAAGTTCAATTTCAATTATGTCAGACGTGTCAGTGGTAGATTATATATTCATTCTGACATTTTTACAATCTACAGATTATAATATTGAGATTATATGCAACAATTGATGGAAATTTTCAAGAACAAAAAAAGAAATGTGTTTATTGACTAGTTATATAGAAAGCAATCATTTAGAATAGGTATCAAATTATTTTGAAAAATCTACTTACACATGTGTAAAATACTTGAATATTTGCGGAAGTTACGTGTGCATTTGATCTATCCATTGCGGATTACTATCGGACCATATCTGGTAATTACGATGACTTACATTGCGACTTAAAGTGAACGTAGTTTCGTCTGCAAATAATATCCATGAGATCAAATTTTCATTTTGATTAACCATTTATGACATAAATTCACCTGGACTATTTAAATTTCGTAGGATTGACGCTTGTTATGTTTGAAAATTTATACAGCTAAGTTTTAGTTCCATGACAAGTAGTTATCTGACCTAAACCTACTTTCAATTATCTATCTATAACAGTTAACATAATGTTTAAGGCATTTTGTTTATTGTTTGCCGTTCAACTTTCCGCCAATTCCCGTGATTTATGGCAATAGGTTAAGTTAAGAACGGGACTGTGATTAGAATTGAGCATAGTTAATTAGCTATGATACTTTTATGGTTAATTGTGCGTAAAAGTCATCTTTATCGTTTCAGCCAAGAGATATAATTGGGAAACTATCAAAGTCAGAATAGTGGTCATGGGAAATGTTTTGTAGTAAATGTCATTCTTTATTAAAAAAGTGTTACGAAATTTTTTGACTGTCGCAAGCTGGATTTGTGAAATGATGAATCGAAAACTAATCTCTGTTTTTGGCATACGCATTTTTGCCAGCAAAACGTACCAAGAACAAATAATATGTGATTTGAAGGATTATGGGCTTATATAATACAGCTAAATTCCAGTAAGTTCAAACACCATTCGGCTGATGATGACCACCCACGTGTCGTCGAAACACGTATCTGGAATTAATTAAAACTTGTGGTGTTTGGAGCGAATTTACCTGCAGTAACAAATAAGATCTTTCTCATGCGGCATGCGGCTTTTCATAAAAAGTCCAAGAGAGTACTATTCTAACTGTTGTAGTTTCCTAACCGCACCAGAGTACAAGGACGGGTGTGAGTAAAAGAGTGTAAGAAATTGTAATTTTACACAACTCTGTATGCGATGAAACTCTGCTCGGATGTACAAATCAAAAATTATAACTCTTAGGATAGTGTCCTGGACATTTTGCAGAAATACTATGTTATAATTATACAGGGCGTCCCACATTTTTTGTCTCATATGTTTACTTCAAAACTAATAGTTATAAGAGGTTGTAGTTAAATTTGGTGAAATGAAGGTGATATTATGCACGAAATTCCGTTACTAGAACTTCTCCTACTTTGTTTCCACAAATTGTAACCTCTTTTTTGGTAATTTAGCGACTAACAATATATATAATCACCTCAGACCACTCTGTGGGAGCTCTGTCGATCACTTTTTTTTGAATAGCAATAAGGTACATACGTCGTACGAGTGATTGCTGTTGATAGTTATTTCTTATTTTGGAGTCTGTCGTTTGTTTTATGAACAATGAGGTTTGATGTATGGGATTTAACACCCAATTAATATTTGATTAAATTAGCAGTAATAACAACACGACTAAATACTTTTAAAATAGGACTAATGAGTTTGAGAGCTATGACATTTAGGAAAATGTAATTGATTCAGTCGTATTAAAATTAATTTTTAATGAAAATGTAAATTTTACTCATAAACACTTAAATCTTTTTCTAATTTCGTCTAATAATTAGATTGAACCTAAAAAGTAAATTTGATCATGTTTTTAAGACTTCTAGCAATCAAAAACTTACCAAAAAAGGATTGAAAAATAAAGTAAGAAGAGGGATTAGAGAAGAGGGTGCGCTGGTAACATAATTTTGTTAACATTGCTTTTATTCCAGTGGATTAAAGTTTATTGCTATTACTTTCCAAGTAAAGAACGACTAGTTTATCAACAAAAAAGTTATTATTATAATTCTTATAGTTTTCTAGTTGGAATTCTCAATTAGAAGAGCGATTCATATACGTCTACGGATTTCCTGTGTGTGTATAATATACTAAAGTTAAGAAATATATGCTTACACGATATTATTGTCGGGCACTGCTTGTTCTTCGCTTCTGGTCACATTTAAATAGCAACATGTGATTGGTTTTGCACTGTACGCCTTTTTGGCTTGTTTATCTACGTATAATTTAGCACTGGAAGTATTCTTAACGATATACGTGAGTAGTTTGTGGTTGTTGCACGAAATATAACTTTTTTTCTCGTAGAATGTCTTTGCTTCTTCATTCCAAGGATCCGGATCTGGTATTGTACATTCGTCAGTTAAAAACGAATCTTCTAACTCTACATCATGAAATAAAAGCATACTTCAAAATAGTAGTTACATACATAGAATAATTCAAATTAAATGAATGCGTATAATAAATTATGTACTAACCTTTGGCTACAATTTCTGTGTCATTTATCACAATAGTGGTGAGTCCAGGTGTGAGGTTGGGTTGCAAATAAAATAAACAAAAGAAGAGAAAATTTCCGGCAAGGAAAATACAAATGAAGCGTCTAGATGCCCATGACTTCTTGTTTTCCATTTCATTTTATTAAACTGTAAAAAGTAGAAGTTATGACATTAATAATCTATAACGATTGAATGAGAATTGTAGATGCAGGTATAAAATTTGGATAAATTGTTATATTTGTAAAAATTATCATTTTATATTTAAATATTTAAAAAGTGTTCTTATGTTTGCTAATATTCTAAATATCTTTGCATAGTGTGGTGTATAAACAATAATAACAAGCTTTCATTGAAGAACTAATATAAATTAGCGAGGAAATACAGATTTATTAGCACATAAAGAATAAAATGTATATGAATATCAAGTATCTTTTAACATGCACTCTTTAAGACATGCTATAATAATATTGACGACTCACGATATTGTCAAGTATTTTCAAAAAATATTGTCGAACAAATTCATTCTACTAAATAGTTCTCAGTGCGAAGTTGACAACTTCAACAAAGGCGGAATTCTGTCCCCTAATATCAATGATTGCGATTCTGCGTAGATCTGATGGTATGAGAAAGATAAATTATGCAAAGGGATAAGTATGTACATCACATTACGTTACACCTGTAGAAAAATCACGTTATTGTCCTTGCAGCTCGATAATAGTTGTCCTACATATTATTTTCTAAATAATTTAATGATTGCTAGTAACAAAATATTAAATGCGGATATATAATTTGTTTCTAAAAGACCGATAGCATTAGACTTATGTACATGTTCTAAATGTTTAGATAATGGTTCCTGGACTTTTAAGAAAGTTCAACACCAAACTTGTTACAAAAGTGAATCGTTTCGTGCTTATTTTTGAAAACAATTGCAAGATTATCTTTTTAAATTATTTGTTAGTACATATTCTCATCCCGTTTCGCGGATATTTACGGCATCTTTAAAAAAATCAAATCAAACCTCGCAAACTTCAATAGAAGTAAGCACATAATAATTATAAGAAATGTTATTCTTTCCAACATAATTGGAAGCAAAACTAAATAATCTCAAAAGTCGAGAGTCGAGAATTATATAAAAAAAGTCAAGCAAGAAGGATTAGTTACTCAAAAGTCCAAAATTTCCCATGCTGTTTTTGCAGTGAAGAACATTCAGCCTCAAAACTGTAAATAATTACTCATTAAACGTTATCACCTCTCATCAACCTTTTTAATAAGTACCTATAATGATAATCAAGAAAGTAGCATGTGTTGCGCTTGGCAGGCAACACATTACCATAAAATACACGTTACAACGTTACAATAATATAAATAGCATTTTGTGAGTTTATAGTTTGTTAAAACTTGGCAGATAGAACTACCAGTCACAAAGTGGTTGTCACAGAGCCAATATGCTAAAGCCAACATAATGTCAAGCAATACAGCAGTCTGTATATGTAACCAGTATTTAGCTCGTGTTGCATTGAGCTTTTAATGAACTTCAGCATGAATTTAGTAACAAAGAAAAAAAAGATTATTTTGGATTGAATAAATATTGGTATCATAAATTGGTATCATACAAATTTATTTCCAACTGTTTAGTAGTTTGGACACTTCAAAATTTAAGTCGGATAGAAATTGTTGCAACCAGACGTTAATTTATAGGATTCTGTACCTGCAAAGCTAATCCTCCTATTTCTAAACTTGGAAAGTCCTGTCATTGTGCTTTAGTTTTTCTCTTTATGGTCTATGTATAATTCTAACGAGTTCACTATTCAGGATTATATATCTGCGACTTCGTATCGCAAAAAATTGCAGAAATTCTTGCTAATAGGGAATTGGGGAAGGTGAATTGTCATAAGTGTAAACATTGTATTCAATATATTGCTATCATATGGTATTGCTTTTTGGAAATCTTCCAGCCATGCACACGGAGTTTTTCTCGCTTAAAAACGAATTATAAAGTGCATTGGTAATATCAAAACACCTCAGTCTTGTCGAACCTTGTTTAGTAAACTTAAAACACTTCCCGTTCCAGCCGTCTATATTCTTGACATCTTAGCGTATATATTTAGTAACCGGGAGTTTATAAAAAATAATGAAAGTCCGACTACATAATGTGCTGCCTGAAGTTTTAAAATCAAGTAAGAATGAAAAAATTTTCAAAGCTAGTCTTAAAAATATATTGCACCAAAATTGTATTTATTCCTTAGACGAATTCCTTGCCTTGTTTAGCAATTGAACTGATTTTATGTTGTATTGTATTTTGTGTTTGTATAGTACCGGTAAATTTTTGCCATGCTTAATATACACCTATGTGTATCCACTAGGCTAATAAAGATATTATTATTATACCGCGCGATCATTTAAATTCTAAATTAGAGCAGTTTGTGAAATTTAAACTAAGTTGGTATATAAGTACTAATTTACAATTTTTATTGTCAAAGTGACGTTTTAAAATGTTTGATTAAAACATAAGATTTTTCTTACTGAAAGTTATTTTAAAAACGCCGAACGACAAGAGAATGGTGAATGGACATATTTATTCAGTACAGCGCTGCATCAATGGTTTTCAAAATGCCTTCCCCAATTTTCCTGCGGATTATCAAAAATTAGTCCAAGAAATTTACACATGTGTGGCGAAATTTCGTAATGTTGGAACTGTAGGTAGGAAAGCTGGTAGTGGCGCGCCCAAGAGAAGAACTCCTGAGATTGTGGCAGATGTTGCAGAAAGAATGGAACAGTCTCCCAAAAAATCTCTTCGCAGATTAGCCCAAGAAATAAACCTTTCATATGGAACTTGTCAAAAAGTTTTAAAAGAAAATTTAAATCTTTATCCCTATAAGATTAACGTCGTTCAAGAGCTATTCCCTCGAGATTTTCCTGTCCGTGGTTTTTGAATAATTTAAATAACAACAACACTTTGGATTTAACATTTTTTCCGGACGAAGCATGGTTACGCCTGTCCAGCTATATAAACAAACAAAATATGCGTATTTGGTCTTCAGAGAATCCTCATGACTTTATTCAATCGCCTCTCCATCCGCAGAAAATTGGTGTTTGGCTAGCGGTTTCTCGAAGGCGTATATTTGGACCCGTGTTTTTTGAAGGAACGATAAATGCTGAGAGATATCGAAATAATTTACTTGAACCGTTTTTCCAACATCTTCATGATGACGAACTTTTACATGGGTATTTCCAACAGGGCAATGCAACAGCTCACAAAACAAGAGAAAGTGTGGCTCGAATTCACGAGTTTTATATAATCGAGTCATTGAATTTCCGCCTCGCAGTCCGGACTTAACGATTCTTGAATATTTCATTTATCCGTATCTGAAAAACACAGTTTACAAAAATAACCCACAAAATCTTCAAGAACTACAAGAGGCAATTTCTAATGTGTGCAACGCTATAACCGTTCAGATGTTGACAAATGCTTTTGAAAATATGAAGCGGTGGGTTAACAGTTGCATTGCAACAGGGGGAGAGCACTTTGAATACCCTTTGTTAAAACTAATTTATCTTGTAATGCTTTCATTTCCATTAAATTTAAATCGATTACACATAAGATTTAAGACTCACAAAGGTCACAAAGTATATCATAACTCATAACCGCAAATTTCAATTAATCAATAATTGATATTCTGGACAACCTAATAAAAAAAATTCCGCCTGCTACAATTTAGAATTTAAATGATCGCATGGTATTATACATACAGTGCTTTCGAATAGTAACGAATAAATTCATTATCTCTGAAATTGAGATATTTTCGGAAACATCCTCTGATACGTCGGTTTTATTTTAAACATAGGCACGTTTTGGCATACGACCGTCATTAATAATTTTTTTAAATGACAACGCCCAATTTCGACCATGCCAATTGAAAGAGTGTGTCATTCTACGTACACATCGTTAAAGATATGATTACCTTAGCGTATGTATGTAGGTTTGGTAAAGAAATGACAAAAATATTGTTTATTTTATTTATTAGTAGGTATTATTTTTTTTTAAATTAATGATAATGATTAAACTAAGTGTTGAAATTGTTCACTGTTGGCTACCTGACAGTAGCCAAGACGATTCATAGATTCTTGTTGAACATGGTTAATAACTTCAGGAGGTATAGGATGCATCACCTGACAAATTCTTTCTTTTAATTCTTTTAAATTCGCTGGTCTGCTAATGTATACTTTGCTTTTTAAGTACCCCCGCAAGAAATAATCCAGAGGTGTCAAATCTGGCGATCTGGTTGGTCACTCAATCGGCCCCCTTCTTCCTATCCAACGAATCGGGAACACTTCATCTAAATAAGCACAGACAGGTGATGAATAATGGGGAGGTGCACCATCATATTGAACGAAAATGTCAATTCTCGGAAGATCACGTTCCTCATTTGGATATAAATTTATTAGTTCGGGAATAAGGTCGGCTTGAAGAAACTCCAAATATCTTGCACCAGTTAGGTTCACGTCAAAAAAATAAGGACCCAGAATTCTTTCATCGACTATGCCACACCACACATTCACTTTCTGAGGATGTTGGGTGCGATACTCGATCATCCATCGGAGATTCTCGGTAGCCCAATACCGACAGTTTTGTTGATTGACATGGCCGTTAAAAGCAAACGTAGCCTCGTCAGAAAAAAATACGTTTCTTACAAAATTATTATCATTAGTGCATAGCTCTTACATTTGCTCACAGAATTGAATTCGTCGATCAAAGTCGTCTTCAGATAGCTCATGAACAAGACATACCTTATAAGGATAATACTTTGCTTTTTTCACAATTTTGTGAACTGCTGCCGCTGCCATATTGAAATCAGAAACCACTTGCTTATGTGTTGAGTGATGATTTTCATGTATAGCCAATAAAACGTTAAGTTGATCTTCTTCTGATTTTGAGGATCGACCAGATTTAGGTAAATGACGAACATTTCCAAAGTTACGGAATTTAGACTCAATATTGCTTACCATGGTTTGGCTAATTGGATCAGGATGAGTTTCATTGAACAATTGAACTACTTCTTGTTGGCTGCGCATCCTGTCTCCAAATATGATCATGCAAAGTATTTCAACTAGTTCTCGTTCAGCTATAATTTCACCATTTTACTTTGTTGCTGTTGTACAAAGCCATTATATCACCATATATTGACTTTTGTTCAACAGCACTGTTCAGCATGAACAGTACTGAAATGCAAAAATTACAAAAACTACAAAACAGAACATTAAGAATTATATTAAAGTGCAATAAGTATACACCGATCAAACTTATGCTCGATGTGTTGAACCTGTTAAATGTTAAGCAATATATAGTCTACAAAACCATGATCTTTATTTTTAAAATGAAAAAATGCATGTTACCATCTTATTTAAGTGACAGAATATCGGTTGTCCAAGACATACATGAACATAATACAAGAAATGTTAAAGACCTCTATATAGAGAAATTTAGTAGGGTTCGAACATCGAGGAATGTTTTTGTGAATGGTTTCAGGTTGTTTAATGCATTGCCTCAAAGTATAAAATACTGTGATAATTTATATAACTTTAAGAGAACTCTGTCAGAATACGTTAAACAAGAATTCTATTAATCCTTATTTTTAAGTGTAGGAAGATCTAGATAAATTTTGATGTAGTAGTAGCGTAAAATAGTTAACTAAATAAATGTAATAAATGTAATAGTTGTATACAATAATAGCTTTTCTAATAAATACAGTACTTACGTACATTTTAAATAAAATGACAAAGTCAGTACTCTATAAACAGTTCGACCATATTGCTTTTGCCAAAGATAAGAAATCGATAATAAATACAAAAAAAAAAACCAAAAAAAGTACGATTTCAAGTTTTTATTTGACAGTAATAAAAAATATTCTCGGTCGCTAAGACAACTGTCAGGCAAGCATATTTTCTGGCGATGTGTATGTACGTAGAATGGCACGCTCTTTCAATTGGCATGGTCGAAATTGGGTGTTGCCGTTTAAAAAAATTATCAATGACCTCATATCTAGAATGACGATTACGTCACAAATATGGGTAGTATGTCGAAAAGTGCCGTGTTTATAACAAAACCGACGCGTCAAACGATGTTTTTTCTAAAAACTCTCAATTTCAGAAATAATTAATTTATTCGTTACTATTCGAAAGCAGTGTATATGTATGTTATAAATCGAACATTAATGTTTTTGTACAAGAATTTTCGTGAATACGTCACTCTTAACCACCTGTGAAAGAGATTTTAACTAACATTTCTTTTGTGAAAATTGATTGGGTGATTTAGACTATATTACCCTACTTATTGAGAGAAAGCAAAGAGAGAGAGAGAGAGAAACGATTTTTTTGTTTTTGATGAATACATGTGGAAATCACTCATAAGTTTTCAAGTTAGTCTACTTACGTTGATGAAAATGGCAATAGAATTGAGATGTTTTGGCAAGAAATGTTTTTTCTTAGAAATATATAGGTATGTACACATATGTACATAAATATGTATGCACTTCTGCATGGCTGTAGATCTCAGGTTGTTTTTAACGTTGAATTAGTGCTGTACAATAGGTAAGTTGCTTTAGTTTCAGTAGATGGTCGTATTTTTTCCTGTATATCGTTGACGTCGAAATATTAATAAATTGAAATTTGATTTTTGTAGTGCTTAGAAGTCGATAACAATGAAGGGGCTCTCTCTCAGGTTTGTGCAATATAGATTTTGCGTTCTCATTTTTGTAAGTTTTTATATAGGTATTATATTTATATAATATAATTATTATATTATATATTTCACATTTATTACTATTTTTTACACATATTTATTGGGTCGTAATTGTTTATACAAATCTACACGTCTGTCCAAAATGTGTAGAGACCGGGGCAGCGAGGACCACCGGGGTAACTAGGACCACAAACGTAATTCACACGTAATTTAAATTTTGCGCGCGGTTTAATATCAATAAGGTGGCAGGTATAGTAAACAACGTTCTGTCAACGTCGTCAGTACGTCACGTTTGCCCGTGAAATTTGAGAAAAAAAATTAACTTTCATGGTTAGCTGATGTAAACTTTATGTCGCGATATTATTTATTTATCTAGGTGACAGTGAAAACACTAACAAATATTGCGGTTGTTGTAGTGATATACATTAAATTAGCAATAAAAGTAACTTCAACTTTTACGAACACATGTATTCAATAGCGCCTGAAAAATAACTATTTACTTGAGTTACAGTTGGAGTAGTGAGGACCACTGAAATCGGAGCAAGCAGGTCCGTCCGTGGTCTTCATTGCCCCATATTTCAATCTGTAATAGTTGTCAGCAATGAGCCCACAATGAATGTGCAGGAGTAGAGGACGACGACGACGAGTTTACTTGTGGACTATGCTCATAATTTTCATTTGACGTAGATGGACCTCTTTGCCCCCATATACGAGGCAAGAAGGACCAACTGACATATATTATATAATACATATATTTTTTAAGAAAATGAACATTTTTTTCTTTTGTTGTATATCATAATGGTAGGTTAAGATGTAAAGTTTCACTGTACCTATAGTTTTCTAAATATTAAACAATAATCAACAGTATCATTATCGTAAAAATTTGCTTAAGTGGTCCTCGCTGCCCCGGTCTCCCATATATATTCTATCTGTAAGTTAACTTGTTGCGTAGCTTATTTCATTGGTAGTTTATAATTTCGAGTTTAGTAAGTCAAATAAATTACAACAGACTGTACTCCAAAAATAGATATGTGGTGGAGCATTGTAATTATTAAATTAAGGAAATTACCCGATATAGTACATTTAATTAGATCTGCATGTGTTCTTCATAACATTGCTTGCATTTGTAGCTGACTATATCCAAGAAAACGCTATGATGCAAGAAATGCCAAATGTACCCTATGATGAAGAAAAGGATGAACAAAATCGAGGGGCTCAAATCAGAAGAAATGCTGTAGCTATAAATATGCTGTAAATTATATACAAAACTGTTATCAATCCAAATTATCTTACCTTGTTTTTGTCATGTAGAAATAAAATTTACTTTATTTTTATAATATAGAAATAAGCGAAATACACGAATATTGCCATTAGTTTGCTGTGTTTTTATTTTATATTTCTATAATCAGAAAATAAGGCTCAAAGTATATCCAACAAAATTATATTTTATAAATAAATAATACAATATTTTCAAAAAGATAACATAGGTATAGTATATATACTTCCCCAAAACGAATATAACTTCCCTAAAATAATAAACTTGTAAAATAAAATTTCATTTCTCTTAAAAACAATATTACTTTATTCAATAAAAATATGTGTTTGTTTTAATTTTTCTTCCAATATATCATTTGTTCTTTTATACTTCTTTACTTTCTCTTTTTCTACTTCCAGTTTTTGTTAAAAGTATTTAATTCTTTGTTTTTATAGTAATCTAGCTTGTCACACCTCATTTTTTCTATTACTGTAGTTTTTGTTCTAGACGTATTCTCTTCCGAGGCTGAAAACTTGGTGTATTTTGTATTTGTTGGTGGGTTTCTACTGGTAATTTTTTTCCATTACTTCTCTTGTTGGTGATGTTTTTTTGATTGTAGGTGAGGTACTTAGATGCTTTTGGATTATTAGTTTCAATGTCTTGGACAAATAGTGCACTGTTATCTTTCGCAGTATTGCTGCATATAAGATCTACTGTGTCTGTGGATAAGACTATTTCAGGATTTATACTTTTTTTTTGAAAATAACGCATGTTTTTCTAATGCATACTAGAAGTTTTCTCTTCCCCTTCCTGTTTTTTATTGTTATCAATAAATGTTTTATAATTTCTATCAATTAGCTTCCACCTATTTTCACAATTAGCAGGTGCAAAAGTTGTATTCAATGTTTTATTTAATTCCTTAGCAATTGCATACCACATATACTTCGTACTTTTTATTTTTTGGGTTCCAACAATTTTCCTATATTTACCATATAGTTCTATTAGCAATTTAGTCTGGTTGCTGCTCCAACTTTTATATTCATTTACATTTAGATACATACAGTAAATTTCGGTATAACTATCCGTAAGTTAAAAATTGTGTGTAGGATGCGCATTGGTATAAAACTTGAGGTGAAACTACGGAATAAGTTAAAACGCGGACTAGTTATCTGAGTTTTATCTGTGGTCGTGTAGAACCGACCCTAGTAAGCTTTGTTTGTGTCATAACTTGCCTTGTGACAGTTTAACATTGCAGAGTACAAACATTCCTTTCGGTAGCTAGGTACTGAAAAAAAAATCATAGCAATTTGCTAACACATACATACTGTGGGGGTTTGTTTTAATAATTTTTTTTCAATAGAGAGCATGAGATATGATTAAATAAACTAATACATGAATGAAGATACAATTGCGGTGGGTGAGCGCTTTTATTATATTTTTATTATTTTGTTTTTCCAACAAATCTCAGGGGAACGGTGGGTTCAGGCAACACATCAATCAAAACATTTAAATGCAAATCTAAACTTTATTAAAATAATGTGTAAGTTGAAATTAATAAATAAATGAAAACAAACAAATTATGTGTATCTAATTTCATAAATAGGTGAACGCAGCTATTTTAAATTAAATTAAATCGGTTAACTGACATCTATCTGTTATATTTAAACCTAGTAAGTAGCACGTTTGAACTTTTAATAGATAACGGATCTATCTTTATTTTAATTAGCTGAATTAACTAAATACTTTCTAGGAAATATGGTGAATATTAACATAAAATACAGTATCATATTGTTATCATTAAGGACTATATTGATAAATTGTAGTGAGACTTGGGTAAGTGAGGTTAAATTATATCCGGTATCAAATATAATTTACTTAAAATTAACTCTATTAAAATATAACTAATTATAACATTTAATTAATACAATTTATTAGAACCTTTACTTGTTTGGGGTCAATGTTTGATGAAATTCCACTTTTACTTAATTTTATAGCGATTAACTCTACAATAGTTATAGAAATGGGTACCAGTTATACTGGAAATGTTATCATCGTTTTATAAATAAATAACTTAGCTGACTTTCTCTGTATGTCTGGGTGTCTCGGGATGGATTACGTTGTCCTGGTTATCGGGGATAGGTTAAATTTAATTCTCTGGATCTCGGGAAAAGAATTTGTGGTCATCGGGATCAGGTTTGTATTTCGTGGTCGGGAAAATGTACTCAGGAACAGTTTGGAATGGATTATCTCTCCAATAACCTTGAAAAATTCGAATTCGATTTTTCTGTCGAAAAATGTCGTCCAGGTAAATTTAGTTTAATTTAATTGAATAATTGAGATTAAAATAGAATTTTAATATGAAATTTCGTAGATTTGTACTCGGAATTGGGGTTGTTTACAATTTTTCTGGAGAAAAACGCTTAAGATGTTCTACACTTTTTTGATACCACGCTTCTTCTTTTTTTTTTTCCATCGTTTTTCCCGTCTCATGACACACTACTGGAATTCTAATAGCAGCGTGGCTTCTGTTGGAAATAGCGATGTCAATGATCTAATTACGATTTGGAAAATTCCTTGATGGTGGTGGATTTAGGAAGATGAAACGAATAGAAAGAGTAAATTTAAATGAAACGTAAGTCCATTTCGACACATTTAAGTAACGTATTTCTTTAGTCCGTTTAGGTTTTAGTCCGAATCGTCGTTAGTTAATTATCTAGCTTTGTACCCTTTTTCTTACATGTCTGTCTCAGCTATTTAAATTTAATCTGGTGTTTTCATTGAATTTTTACATGTTACATCTTTAAATCTTCAGAAATTTATAAATAATAAATCTTACTTGACATATTACCTAATACAAACATCAAATCATTCAAACATGTACATTTGGTTGTCTATACCCTAGATATATGACATAATTAACTGTCAAAGATTGTACCATTACAATAGGTGCTTTCGTTCGTACATATGTTTACTAATCAACAAATCAGGATTCGGTATATGCGTGTTCGATTGTACCTTTCCAATCGTGTTTACATGAAACATGATTATAAATCCGTTGCAATCCCTCCACCCCTCTGAATCCGTAATAAATGATGTTTTGTATGTTTACAATCATAAAAACATAACCTCTTAACCACAGATCACATCACTAATTACCACTATAGTAGTACGTGATATGTGCTCTTAACCTAATAGTTATAATCGTTATAATTATTGTAACCTATCACTAGGGTTCGAAGAATTATGTATTAAAAAACTACAAAATATGCATCTAAAATATTAAAAATTGCATTTTTATTTGCATTTAAAAGTCGTTTATTAGATTAATATAAAAGAATGTTTAATGGTTATATTGGTCTATTTACAACAAATTTACATATTTTTACTATTACATTTCACTATAACATGATGCAATAAATTCTCAAATGCAAATTTACGTCTATTATCGCCTAAAATATTTTTAAATTCTGAAGAACGTCGTTCCATGATACAATAGGAGCGAATGATAAATCCACTGTCAGTAAGATTCAAATTATTGGAAGCAACAGCAGTTTCTTCATTTTGTAAAATCTTAGAAATATTTTTAAAATTTTGATATCCACTACTTTTATATAAAACGGACGACATTTTGTTTGCAAAATTACTACTTTTTATCATAATTAACCCATCAAAAACATTTTCAATAATAATTTTCTCCATTTTGTTTATGTCAATGTCAATCGGTACTGAATCAAAGCTCTGAATACGACGTTCTTTCGCGACGTCGGATTAGTTACAAATGATTACTGAACACGGATTATGTTTACGTTAATCATGATCAAAATAAGTGGCATGAACGAAAGCAGCTAATACATACCTGTTACGAAGTTTCCAATACAAACTAACTTTAGTAAGCAAATAATTTATAATTTACAGCTGGCATACCACCGAAATGTCAAAAAAATTAACGTTGTAAACAACAAGAGAAAACAATTTCCATAGCGTTACCACCTACAAAAGACATATTTTTAAAAACTTGCAATACACAAAATAACATAAACATAGAATGAAAAGAACCATGTTCACAGATGCATCATAAGTCACATGCACAGGGAAAAATATGAAGCTCTCTAGTATTCAGAAACAGAATGTACCTCTGCTTCAGAACATAATATATATTTAATTTTTTATTGTATAATCTGGTTTGCTTATTCGTTTTCAACCGCATGGGAAACAAGCAAACATGCCTTCCTTTTACCATATATTCTTTCTATCTAATTTTTATCGTATCAACTATATACCACAATAGGAGATAAAACTAATTGTTATGGCCTAGAACCATTACAATCAGAGATTACAATACATATATGTATATGTACCTATATGAACACGAGGCGGAGCCACGAACCACCATGCATTCGTAGAAGTTGTGATATTATATAACTTCACACAAATAAACAAGCTCAAAAATTCCTTGTTTTTTAATAAGGGAAGTGAATTGAATATAGGCCGCCAAAATATAGATGGATAGTGGATAGAATGGATCCACAGTGGACTATCAACATCGCCTAAAAACAAAATGTGCTTCTTTGTGGCGTGGACATTTCTACAGGAAAAGCAAATTATGCTGAACATATACAAGAAAACAGTAATCCTACAATAAAGAAAACACAGATAACACCGCAAATTTCAGACACTTTAAGTAACATACATAAATATTCATAAATAGTATATTTATATTTAACAAAAATAATAGGTGTTTCGAGGAAGTATTTACCATATTATTGGCGAATATAAAGCTAGAGAACTAATTTCACCACCATTAAACCGAGTTGGAAGAAAGGCGCTGCTACCTACAGTTGACGATGGTTTAAATACACGATAAGAATCATCCATGGTTTTTTACGATGGAAAGTTGTTTCATTAAACAAAATCTTAAAGAAAATAAGGGAAGATCAAAATATACCTCCAATGAGTCGTTCAACTTTGTATGAATTGATGAAGATGCTTAATTTTAAGTAAGCTTGGATACTAATTATTTGTGTTTTACATAATACAGAGTTTGTATTTACAGACATATAAAACATAGTCGTAAAAGGTTACTGCTCGAAGGTGATGACATTGTTTTGTGGAGATGAAAATATTTATCTTTAATATAAAAATATAGAAATGAGTAACGCTCAATGTATTATTTAGACGAAACATGGCTGAATTAAGGGCACAGAAGAGCAAACGTGTAGGTAGATGTTAATGTTACAACACACAAACAAGTATTTATAGATGGTGTAACTATTGGCCTCAAAAATTCTGCTGGTAAAAGAAGGCGCTTAATTATTTTACATATTGGTTCTAAAAACAGTATTGTCGACGATGGGTTTACTACTACTAATTTGAGGGAAGAAAAACAGTCGGTTACCACGATGAAATGGATGCAAATGTTTTTGAGGAGTGCTTCAATAACATTTTGAAGTAATTAAAGGGAAAAATACCAACCACTTTAACACAAAAGCGGAAATGCAAGAATTGTTACTTCAAAAACAAATATCGTTTGATTTCTTCATGGTGCGATTAGAGTTTTTGGAAATGGCAAAACAAAGTAATAAAATTGTACTTTGATTACCGCCTTAGCATTGTGAATTGAATCCTTTTGAATTAGTTTGGGCACAAATAAAAAATGAACTAGCTGCAAAAAATACCTTTTGTTAACCGCTATTACAAATGTAACCTCAGAAACGTGGACAAAATGTATAGTACATATGACTAAAGAAGAAGGCAAAATATGCAAGTTAGATGGCTTAATGGATGATGTGGTGGAGCTCTTTATTATTTCGTTTGGAAATGATGACACAAGTGACAGTAATATGGACAGTGATAGTGATTCTGTTGAAGAACTATAGAATTATGTATTTAAATTGTAATATCATTATTGTAATTTATAATGTTATGTAACATCAATTTTAAATTTGATGTACTACAAATAAGTATGTACATACGTATAATGCAAACAATAAAATACATTTTAAAATTATTGTGCACTTATTTTTTTATAAATGTGTTGTATGTATATTTAAATTGAATTAAATAGGGAAGTGCAAAAATAAGTACTTGATTTCATTGTAATTCTTCATTTAAATTTACAGCCAAATTAGCTCTCAGGTTGATTTGCCTAATGTGATGCGGATTTTACAATTTACTCCCCTTAATAAAAAACAGTATAGCTTACGCACAAATTTGTAAGTCAGTGGTGAATATTGTCTCCTAAGTATGATAGGAGTACTTTAATTTGTGTAGTGCCTTAGCCAGTAAATTAATAAGTATGGAATTAAGTACTTACATATTCAGTCTACAAAGGTCAGAGAATAACTACTAATTGACGTGATACATATGTATACTTATCAAAGAGGAAGGAAATGTTTTGAAATTGTATGCGCAGATACAGAGTACCAGATCGGGATAAGAGAGATTACTGCATTACATATATGTATATACAGGTGAGTCCACTTTCATTGACCAATTTTTGCAGCATGTTCGTACCGTTTTCATGTAGAAATATTTGCCTTTTGTAATAGTTAGTAATATGGTGTGCTTCTATTTACGTTCCATTTCAATAAAATGCAAGTAGTGGATATATGTACATATGTATGTACTTATATATATTGTATAGTTAACTCTATATAAAATGTAAATCGTATTCTTTTAAGTCTTATTGTAATTTTATACACTGCTTTGAAATTGTACAGTGACAGTAAAGAAATGATTTCATAAAAGAGTTTGAGTCTAATTAAAATCAAAATAAATTGGCGCGTCGAAAAACATCAGCTCATCAATTTTGCGTATTACGACTTTAAAACGACGTGATTTTAGCCGTAAGAAAATATGATCCGCAAAATACGAGGAGTTAGAAACCATTCTAAAAAATTGGCTTATGCAAGCCAGGAGTAAGTGGCCCAATTATGTAAGAAAAAAGCCTGCAAGTGTCAAATTCTCTGGGAATCACCGATTTAGAAACAAACTTGTGATGAGCTGAATTCGGTAAATTCTGATAGAAAAATCAAATTTTTGAACTTACTGTTACGTACAATCAAGAACTGATGCCGGAAAAATCTTTGATTTAAAAAATCCAGAAATGCCACGGAGGAAAATTGAGGAAAGAACGATTAGCGGTTCTCATTTGCACAAATACTACAGGAACACACATGAGAAATCGAGTCGCAATTAGGAAAATATGCGAAGCCACGATGTTTTAAAAACGTGGAAACACTTCTATGCACATATTTATCGCAATTTCGTGTATGGATGGCTGGTGATCGATTTGTGGAATGGCCTTGTGTGCAGGATAGCAGTAAAAGATTGCAAAATAGTACTGAAAGTACTACTGAACAATTTTGCTGAGCATTCAAAAGACGTAAATCTAAAAAACATTAAGTTGGCTTTTCTGCCGCCCAACACAAGGAGTGCGCTTCAACTTTCTCTTTTCATTTTTACTAGTTTTTGTGAATTCCCGGTTATAGCGCTTTCCCGGCTATAACGCTCTCTTCTCTGGACCGTACAAGGGCGTTATAATGAAGTTTTACTGTAATATCTGCTGAGAAATTGTTCGTTATTTTTTCGAACAATAATATTTCGGAAGCTGTTACAAAATGTTTTTTAAATTGAAATTCTCTTTACAATGATACCAAAAAAGTTATTATCTTGAAAACTGCAGCCACCATAGTGTTTCTAATACATATTTAATTTTTGTCAAACGTTACAATTTATTAGCAACCTTTGAAACCAAATACAAACAAAAGAAAACAATAGACGGATACATGTCCATATTTGTGCATTATTTGCACCTGTTAAACCGTTATTCAGTGTAATAATAATAATAATAGTAATACCTACTCCCGGTTATAACGCTCTTCTCCTCTGGACCGTACAAGGGCGTTATAATAAAGTTTTACTGTAATTTCTGCTGAGAAATTGTTCGTTATTTTTTCGAACAATAATGCTTCGAAACCTGTTGTACAAAATGTTTTTGAACTTAAAAATTTAGAGATTTTACAAATGCCACATAATCTTGATGTAAATTTGAGATTCCTGGGGCATAGAGGCACTGGTAAAGCAGATTCGTCAAATTTGGCAGCTACGTTAAAATTGTTAATTAAAAAAAAAAGAAACGAAGCGATCAAAATCAAAATTTTGCTAGAAACACTGTGATTTCTAATAATTTCGCAGTGATAGACTGTAAAGGATTAGTTGATTATACATTGCAATTGATATTTAACAATATTTTCTGATTTTTGGGAAATTCGATTGAGAGAGTAATAAATAATCGTTTAGTTGCGTTAATCCTCGAAGGTATATTTTATATGGAGTAGAGGTTTTATATGTTTCATTACCGTTGTTCAATTCAGTTTACTATAATTATGAAGAATGTTTATTTATCTTTTGTGTATGGTAATTCAAAAAATTGTTGGATGCATATTACCTTTACATACCTAAGTGTGTAATTGGTGTGATATTATTGAGATTTCAATAAATTATTATTAAAAAAGTTATAAATTATTATCATTTGTATCAGTGATAATTCTCAAATAGCCCCGATGACAGTATTATATAGCCACTATAAATATCTCAACCAGAATAATAAATAGATACGATTTTCAGCAATATTTGTTTTAGGCTTCCTAATTTTACTTATGCGTTTCAGTTAAATATTGACTAAAATTGTGCAGAAAAATTTGCGCATTTGACAATTAACCTAAGTTCAGGTTAACTGTCAAATGTATTTTAGAAATCTGCATATGATGCAATTTCCAACATTTTAATAAATATTAACATTTCAATGTAGGTGCTAGGACTAAATTATACAATGTGTAACAAAACTGAAGAATATTGAATATGGAACAAAAACGAATGAGTTGTGTGGAAAACGCTCGGACACTTTGATTTTTGGTTTTTGGGTGTATTGTTTTTCGTATATTTTCAATGTTTTGTAGTCAATTGTTTTCAATGAATGACGTCATCGAATATTTTGTTAAATAGCAATCGCAAGTTTTTTGAGAAAAGATCGATTTGCTTTTTTGAATATTCCTGACTTTTGTTACACAGTGTATAGACTGTACGGTACTTATTAAATATGCTAAATATACAGCTTAAAAATTTATTGTCTTATTATCGTTTATAAAACAAATAATTAATAAAGTCATGTTGTATATTGCAATAATCTACGAATAATTGATTGCATTTGAAGTTTTAAACGATATTGTTCGAATATGGTTGATTTAGTATTATAAAATTACGGCATCATTTAAATTTTTGTGCAGCCATTTATACAATGCTTATCATTTATACTAGATAATATCAGACCATTGAATTGACCTAAAACATACAGCTAGACGTGCAGCAGGCGCATAGCTTGTAGAAGATGGCTCAAAATCACTAGTTGAATTAACTGTGATTAAACTAGTTTATTTTTTCCTATCGCTTTTACAAAACGTTTGGTAACAATATGTTTTTCATAAGCTATAATATTTTAGGTTTAAACAAAAAATCTGTTTCATTGATGTTCTAAAGCAAAGCATTTAATACGTGGAGTTGCTTTTTAAATGGTGCTACAAATCAGGCTAGAGGCATATATGATTTTCGTTTTCGCTGAATTTTATTGTGGCTAGACACGCTACTATTACAAATATAACAGCCCAATTATTTAAAAAACGGACAAGTAGAATATCAGTAGGATATGGAGAAGATATAAAGTTACCCAACGATATTACATATTAAGGGAAACTCGTTGAAGAAGAACTTAATCGACAGAACAACCATCCAACATGTGCGGCCGATGTTCTAGCTATTTAGCTGCGAATTGAACGAAGAAATATGCACAACACATATCACAACAAAATCCGGTGTATCTAAACGTGACAAGACAGTAGTGGCAGTTAGGCTGCTACAGATTTGAGCATGGGTACCAGACGTTAAAATGAAAAGTCGCCGGCTCAGATACGTGTCAATAATTGTATGATTATATCCAATTGGATATTCCATCATTGAAAACTAATATTACGTTCTTGTTTATGAACAAGCATATAAGATAATAGAAATATAGGTGTAAATTGCACTCAACCAATTTGTCATCAATGATTTACGTTATTATTATTATTACTATTATTATTATTATCTGGGAAACACCGCTAGATTACGAAGAACGGGGCCCTGTGAAACGAATGCGTGATGCAAAGATTTGAAAGGACAGGGTCTTTAACTGACCTACTATACATAATCAGGAAGTCCAAGAATTAGTGATCTCAAAGTTGCAGAGGTTCTTCCAGAAGATCAGGACATAGTCAGAGGTAATCCACTAGCAATCAGTAGTCCAAATGCGATATTCAGTACAATTGCCGTACACTACGGTTTGGAAAATTTTACGCAAAATTCGGAAAATGTATTCACACAAACTGAAACAGCTCTTTGAATTAAGGTCGTAAATTTGGCTACTAGGTAAGATTTTTCTTTGAGAGTAATGGCTCAGATGGAAATTGAACTCGTATGGTTTTCCCGTATTTTATACACAGATGAGGTACATCTTCCGTGGTTCCGAATGGTGGGGTCGATGTTGAAAACTGTAGAGTGTGGTCTGCAGAAAATCCATAAGAAATTGTTAAAGAAGGTTCTCCTGACAAGAAAATCTACCGTTTTACGGTTTTACAGCTGATTTTATTGTTGGCCCATATTTCTATGAGAAAATGCAGAATGGAGAAGGCGTATCTGTAACTGTAAATGGTGAACGAGACTTGCAAACGTTAAGAGATTATATTATATCACAGCTGCAAAACGAGCACCGCGGAATTGAAAACATTATTTATATACATGATGGAGCACCGTAGCACGTTTTTCGACCAGTCAAGGGTCAGACCAAGTGTTTTCAAAATCATATGCTAAGCACACAATTCGCAAATTCATGACCACCAAGATCACCTGATCTTAACCCAGCAGATTATTGGCTGTGGGGTCGTTATTTAGAGAGTTTAGTGAAGACGACCAACAACGCTAGAAGAATTCAAAGCCGATGTTATGTGCTAAATTGTTGCAATTCTACTAGAAATGTTACCAAACACTGTGTACAATTTGGAGGAAAGGTTGGTAATCTTACAACAACATACTGGAGCTCATATTCCTCAAACAATTAGATTTCGTTTATTTTTTATTATTAACTTCATGTGTTTAAAAAGTTAAATAATTATAATAATTTATGATAACCCTGTACACATAACAGAAACAATCTAGAATTTTTAATTTATACTATTTTCTCTGTTTCGGTATTTTGAATTTTTTATAAGCTCCAAGAAAATTGACATGTGTGATTCACAAACTTTACAATTTTAGTTTTATTGACGTTGGTAACACTGATTTTTAACATGACATTTTAGAAATTAGCGATGTAGGTACCTGGTAGGTACTCAATATACATACATACATATGTATTGAGATTAAATTGGTAAATTTCTATTAATTTCAATTGATTGATACGTAAGTAGAACGTGTTTTTATTTAAAAAGGATGGCAACTGGTTTTCTTTTCTTGTTGACATTATTTACCGCTAATCTATGTATACTTTATAGTAAGTATTACTGCCTACCTCATATTTCTTGTAATTTATAACACGTACAAATATAATCAGCAATTTTGTAAGTAAACAGATATGATCTTAAATGATGTCATGTTTTATGTAGAAACGATAGAACAATAAGGTAGGAAATGCCGAGATAAAGTTATTTTTTTACTTAAAATTAGCAAATAATGCAATGCTCAAATGGTCTAAGGAAGGTCGGTGTAATTAAGTTATTAGCAAGTTATAAATAAGTTTCTTCCGGCAACTTATTCTTTTATGTATATATACATACGTGTACGTATATTTTAGTGCAAGTGAATAAGCTTATTTCTTCAGTATTATACGGAATTTAATTACAGTTAATTATCCGTGGAATATTGTTTCAACAATATGTAATTTCTAGTTAGCATCGCGGTTTTCCTTTCAGCATATTATTGACATACATATACATACTATGTGTACCTGATGGGTAGTATAAATCGTTTTCTAACGCAGAATTCGAAGGATTTATAAATATTAATGCTCAATAATTATTCTAATTTATCTATACTATGATAATATTTGTGATATTGATAACGACATTGAGAATACGTAATGATTTCCATTAATGCTGTTAATTAGTTTGCAAGAAAAGTGCTAATTTTTTGCTTTTCAAGAACAGCCATCAAACTTTCCAATTTTTTCTCGTCATGTGCACATGTATGTACCATTTAATGTAGCAAAATCGGATACTTTTCTTAGTTGAACGTTTAGCAATTTAAAATTGTAACTGCCATGCATACGGTACTTGAGTCATGGGATATGATTTTGAATACAAACTCCAGCTCAAGAATGAATCCACAAAAGTTCTACAATAGTATTTTACACTATTTTAAAAAGTTGTTTACTTATTAGAAATTACAACTAATATTAATTAAATCACCCACATATGCCGTATGCCTTCTAAGATTTGAAACCCACAGTATACTTTTATTTTAGTGCCACCTGCTAATAAATTTAATTTTCCAATTAAGTAAGCTTAGTAGTCTTACATGGCGATCGTCTAAAAGAATAGATGAGACATAACAACTTACCGAAAAGTTCATAGGGTTGAATTTTATTAAAATCAATCTAGTCAATGTAGCAAGCGTTCAATTAATCTAGAGGTTACTAATTTGTAAATGTCATGAGTTACTACATACTTGACAGAAGTTTGACTTAAGTCGACGGAAAAACGAAAGCTATTGCTGTAAGTACCTAGAGCGACTATTACAGCAATTAAATTTGAGCACTGGATCGTCACATACTCTTCTTAAAAAAGATCTTCGAATGCTGCCTTATAAAATACAAATTTTTCACGAATTGCCTCCATCAGATTATGTAAAATGAATTACGTATTGCCATTGGTTTAATAACAATAATATCAATGATGACGAAATTTGGAATATGACTTTTGATGAAGCTTGGTTTCATCTAAACGGTCACTTCCTAGCTGAGTCTGTTAATTTTTAAATCAGATAAGAATTAGGAAACATCCATTCTTCTCGGATAAGGAAATAAACGCGTAGATACTGTGTCAATACGATGTTTGGCACATAAAAAATCACTGGTGGAAATTGAAACCAGAGTAGAAACACATTCAGTGAGGCAAAATTGCAGTTGAGTACACAATAAGCTTTTTCGGCTGCAGTGTATAGAGATGTATAAAAATTTTCGATGTTCCTAAATTTCTCTCGGGTGAAAAATATCCATCATTTAAGCACAGACATGCGTTTACAAATTCATGACTACTCAGGACGTAAAGACAAATAGAACGCTTGCGATAAACACGAAATTTCTACAGTTTGTGGATCAATGTTTGTAAGAGCTTTTGGAGCACTTATTTAGGTGCGATAGTGTGTAGAGTGCCACACTACTTTTCAATAACATACGTCTTATTTGATCACACTAATTTTCTGTCAGCTGCAATTAAATACAGTTCCTAATTGTATTAAAGTGTCAAGGTTAACTGAAATAAAGGAATATAGCTCAGCGAAATTTCAATAGTTCCACATGAACTATTGAACAAAATATAATGTTTTTCAAATATCCGGCAAACTATGAATTAAAGGTAAAGCTTCATTGCAAAGAAAGGTCAACACAAGTGCAAATAACAATGAAAAAATATATACAGTTTTTGAATTTTTGATAAACTTAGTAATGAGTGTTCTTTCATTCAAGACCATTTCATGCTGATAAATCCAGTCTTGCAACGGCATTGTTCACCAAAATCTATTAGAACCGTTTCTATAGAAGTTCGATGTAAGATGTTAGAGGTAAAAGCGCCCAAACCATTGCTCTACCGCCACCAAAATTTCTACTCATGGCAACTTGAATGTTATTACGCAAATCGTGCCAATAGTATTTAAAACAAACAGGTCCGTCCAAATTAAATTTCTTTTCGTCAGAAAATATGACGATCTTCCATTCATTATCCCAACTCGTATTATTTTGTGCAAATATCAGGCTTGCTTGCTTGTCAGTTTTCTTTAAGAGTGGTTTTGAGACCTTTTTCTGCCATCTAAAGCGTTTACTACCGGATAAATTTGTTGTACATGTCTCTTAGTTACTGGCAAATTAAAATCACATTTGATTTGTTGTGCGGTTACATTACCAGAAGAGACTAACCGAAATATCGATGAGTGCTGTCTTCGCGTAACTTTTTGATTAGTTCCTTTAGGACGATATTTCCCGTAGGAATTACCGAAACTTATTGATGAAGTGATGGGATCGCTCCATTTTCTTGGCTATTGTTCGGTTTGAACACCCCACCTCTTTATAACAATTTATTTTTGGTTTCTTATGTGCGGTTAGCAGTTTACCTCTCGGCATTGTTATTAAGTAATATCTATATCTCAATATTACATATATTTAGTAATGAATACACTTTTGAAAGTATTCAGAAGCGTTTTTGCACTGGTAGGCAATTCCTATAACTTCATACAATGTTTGTCTAGCACTGTGGAACTATACAAATTTCGCTCGTATTTATACTTTTATACCACAGGTAATTCCCAAGTATTACAATTGCTAAATATTTATAGAACTACAAAATGATAGAGAACTATAGAAATTGCGCTGAGTGTATGAGAGGTAAAAAATTGTAAAAAATTATATAAATTATGAACACCACAATTTTTTTTAATGTCAAGCTAATAATCAGTGTTAAGAAGGTTAAATTTGATATTGAATACATATATGTATGTACATACAGAAAAATAGTATAAAATACATGTGTTTTAAAATCTCTGAGTAGGTATTCTTTGAAAAACTTTCTTAAGTTAAAGACTTTTTCAGTTCCAATTTACCAAAATCCCAAGAGTGCTTGCTAAAGCTTTATTTAGAATTGGAAACTTTACAAGAGGTGGACCACTTGCCGCAAGAGAACTTGCCACCGTCAAAACTCAATTAAAGTGTTATTTCTTCCTTGACAGCTGCAGTAAGCAGAATTGAACATTCCATATGCAAGTGCGATTGTATAATAGGTGCATACGTCCAAACAGTAGTAAACGGTTTTTCCAGGCGCTTACACAAAATGAACCACTGTCTAAAATACTGGTAAATGCCGGAGATCTACATATACAGGGTGTCCGTGAAATACAAAGCATGCTTTTAAGGGATGATAGCTACAACGATTTAGAACCAAAAACATATAGTACACCTTGGGTCTATCTGTAAGCGTAAACGAGAAAAAAAATTATTTCTCATGTCACAAACTTCGATACATACTGTACACCGGCAGCTGATCCGTGCAAGATTTACCCGACGATTACAGGCGTGTGTGAACTTAAATTTTCATTTACCGATCGGAGGCTGCTATTAAATACGTTTCCTCTAACTTCAACATAACATCGATTTTATTGTCATAACATTATTTAAAAAACCGCAAAGGTAGCTTTATTTTGCATTGGCATTGACTTCGTACGATTCAAGTTCAAGGTCGTATAAACAGATGATGCTTGCCATACATCTGCCCTACTAACTGCATACGGGTACAGTGTGGTGGCAGACAAATGACGCCACGCTTCAATTTCAAAGTATGAAATAATTCGTTTTCATCGTTGTTTTCAGTTATTTTCAACCCTAAATTTTTTATATGGTTTTTTGGTTATTTAAGAAGCAATATGGATGAGTTTTCTTGTACAGTTTGACCAAATAAGGTTTTTTAGAAATAATTTTTTTTCTCGTTTACGCTTACAGATAGACCCAAGGTGTATTATATGTTTTTGTTTCTAAATCCTTGTAGCTATCATCCCTTAAAAGGATGCTTTGTATATCGCGGACACCCTGTATATGTATTGTACGTTTATTGATATTATTCAAGTGATATAAGAATAACTGAAGTACATTTGATGAGATTAGGCATCGTTAACCTGTAAGATGTCAATGTATGATGATAAGCCGTAAATATGTAGGTAATAGGTTTATGTTATTTATTTATGTATGCATTTTATATGTCGCCCAAGGTAAGTATGCTTTTATAATCCTTAAATAGGTATGTGTAAATGTATTATGTAACTTAAAAAAAATGTGTGTTTGCTTGTGGATTATTCTGTAAACATGCCTTTTATCCATTTGTGCAATGTAAATATGTAACTGCATATAGCGGTAGCTATATTACACTTTTGTATTGAAACTAATTTCCTTCTACTTATTAGGAAACGGTGTAATGTGATATCCTCGGTGACATAATAAATAGCATAATAAATATAACACATACGTGCGCAGACAATTGAATTCTTCTGCTTGATACAGAAGTTTGAATGTTTTTTCACAAGCGCATTTCCTGTATAAATTGCTCAAGAGATATAAGAAACATAACAGCTATAGATATGGGAACGTATAGAAACGCAGAGCTTGACTTTTGACACCGCATAGCAGCAATATTCAGTGCGAGCAACAAAAATTGAAATATGCTGGTTCTATATTTGTTTATAATTTTCTCGAAACTATACGTGCAACGGTGATTAGGTGCAGTAGCAACCCTGTACGTGCATTACATCATCAAATCGTCATACCGCAAATAACGCATACCATTGGTTGATCGGCGAGTCCGCTTACAATAGTAGAATTAATGTGATTTATTTACATTCTGTCACCCTTGTTTTGGTTATTATTCTCGATATTTCATTTTATTATCTTTAGTATTATGTTATTCCTAATATTTTATTAATCAGTTTTCATAAAGATGTTTTTTAAACTTCGATTTTATAAACACATAAGTAAATTCAGAAAGTTGTGTTAAAATATGTTTAAAAGACTTTTGTTTTGGAGGTTATATTTGATACACAGAATTCGCGTATTTTTCTGTGCGTGGTACTTTCCATTTGTGAATATGAAAAATTCATCTCCTATAAGAAGAAAATTGCAAACCAGTTTTCGGTGGAGGCCAAAACACGGATTTTGAATAATTAGAATTATTAAGCTTAGTTAAAAAAAACAAGCAAACTCACAACGTATGCTCTTGAAGAAAAAATAAAGAAAACCAACAGAAAGGTATTTAGACGTACTCCATATCACTGCGAATTGAATACAATTGAACTGATTTGGGCTCAAGTAAAGCTTAATTCATACATATAGGGTCATGCATATAGCGTGCACAGACTGTGTTGTGTTATTCTAAATCGCAAAAACGACTTTTCCATGTAAATTATACGAAAGCGACCGCTTCTTATTCACACTTATGGGACTATGCACCGACTAGACTACAATGTGCCGTCTTCGAACACTGAGGAGCAACTTTGGCAACTCGGTACGAACACAGTCGATGCACGACACTCTAGGTGTGAATTGCCACAAACCATCAAAGGTCGCCTTAGAGTCGTCGTAGTCTTGGTCGTAGGACTGACGCTAACGTGAACAGTTCAATACTTCGGCAATTTCGTATTATATTTCTGGATTTTGGCTGAATTATCTTCAACAAGTTGTAAAACTTTGGAAGACTCATCCTAAAATATTTATAAAATTTTGCCAGATTATCTCTTAATTTGTAAAAAATCGTACGAAATTCGCCTTTTTTGTCTAGCGTTCTCCATAACTTATGAACCCAATATTTCCCTTCTTTCTTTTCACCCTCAAGCACCATATATCCTGCACAAACAATAATTACGTTTTCCTCGCTAGAATCTATCTTGTCTAATTGTAAGTTAAAGTGACTGTGGTACTAAGAGATGCTGGCGGTTCTTTCGCAACACGACATGATCGGCGCACGGTCGATGCACAGCCGCACATACTTATGTAAATTGCCACAACCTCATCGTGGCCCAACACGGTCCCTGCACGGTCTATGCACGACCTGTTTGAATTAAGCTGTGTGTGAGCTGTTACTGGCCCTGATATGATTG
>SMLS01068577.1:0-34807 GCA_004785975.1 Popillia japonica
CCAGAATTGTGAGAGTAGGACCGCAAATAAAGGGAAGCACGATGGTCGGAGTGAATGCGAGTTATACGGGATGTTGTAGCTGTTAGATAGAGATGAAATTATACCGGGAGAGAACATTCAACCCTGATTTTACACGCACTTGACTTCGCGGGTTTATAAGGATGGCCATTTACATAACTTTTTTTTTCCTCTTTAGTTAGTTGTATGTGGTACAAGTCTTACCGGACCCTTTCCTTTATACCGGGGTATATAGGACTTCCGTCGATTATAAATCATTTTAGCAAGGTGTGCGTGAGTGTATACGTTCGCGAATAATAACAACCATGCATATACAAGGACGAGCACTTGTTCCTCCGAAATTCTCGTGTATTGTCTATGATTATAATTAATTTTGACTAACCTGCTATAGCCATCCATGGGTAGAATGTGTGGTTCGTCTGTTGGTGGATTTGAGTACCTACAGGTTGAGATGCTGAACTGTTCAAAGAACAAGGATTGTTCCACGATGATAAAGCGTTAGATGTCCGACTACTCGCAGCTCCTGGACTCGACGAGGGATCACCACCAACGAGTCCAACCGATGAACCGTAACCTACCCTCGAATCGGGCGTACAAGCCGACGGCCTCACCGGCCCTCCTAAATTATTCGTCAGATTTGCACCACCGCCAGCCGCTGCACTTTGCCATACGTCCTTAACTTGCGCCGCTACCACCGAAGCGTATCCGTTCTGATCGGCGTTCCCTTTGGAACAATCACCTTTAGTATTGGCGGAATTGTAATTGACAGAGTTCTGCTGGCTGTCTGTGGAGGATGAGTACAATTTACATGTGGATGCTATCGAGGCATCGTACGGGGAATCCTGCGGTGGTCTTGCTTGGTGCAACGAATGATGGTGATGGTGTTGTGTCGAGGCGTACGGTGACATCCCTAACGTGATGGGGAACGGCCTGTACGCCGTTGCACTTTGGTCGTGTGGATGACCGCCGGTTACAGAACCGGCACTCTGATGATGGTGACTGTAAAAGCCACTCTGTTCGAAATATGAGTTCATTATGGCGTTAATTTTGGCGGCTGTTTCTTGTACGGGTCGTCAGGAGGAAATTTCTTTTGCAGAGGTGCACTTGACCACTTAAGAACACTGCTATACTATAAGTGGATTAGATTCAGTTCACAATAAACAAATTATAAGTATTGTTAAATTACACTAAGAACAGTAATGTTATGAGATTTTTTAAATCAGTATTGTGGTTTGGTTGGGAAACGTCAGTTTACGCCTCGAAAATTAAATAAAAATAACGAACACATGTTAGTGATAATTTTAATTGCGATTTCAAATGTAACACATAAATACGTAAAATATGTGCGGAATTGCGTGAAGAATCCGTCGAATTTCAACGACGCCTTTTGGGTTATAAAACGGGTACGTTAATAGTTAATAAAATGATTATTGTTACGACGTAATAATGTGGGCTATAAAAACAGTATATATATAGATATATATATGCGAAGTATATACTACGAGTACACAGCGCGAATGTCTAATCCGGAATGCGGGTACACTTGCTAGTTTCGTCGCGGATCGAGACCCACTGGAGCTCCGGAGTCTGCTTGCACCGGCCCACACATCCCGGCCCATTCTCCATCTCACTTTTCCATCTTTTTCCCCCTTTATAACACGCACACACGAACTCTTTCATCCCCACCACGCGCTACAACTCGGCGGCTAGCACGAGGCAACAATAGTCAGATCATTAACTCAAGTGACTGCTGCTACCTGTATTGTCAGTTAAGATCGCATTTGATATGGTTTTAACCCTTTATGTGAACGTAATAAACCCCCTCTGCACTACGTTTATGGAAGCGAAATTTCCACCATCCATTTATAAACTATTCTAATTCTTTTATAAAGATTAATTAATCGAATTATTTAAAATTAAATTAAATCTTATTTTAAACAAAATTTTTCTTACAAGACGAATTACGATAAAACGATTTTTTTTCTTAAAGAATCATAGGCCTAACGCGCTAGAAAGAGAGCATGCGACAATTCGCTGAGGGAGTGAAAAAGATTACGTCGTGAAAGCATAATGGAAGGGGCTCATAAAAGCACCAATGGCAATTGGATTCGTCACAGTGGCGGAGCGCCCACTAAAACCAGTGCGCAGGCAAAATGTGGCCCCTAAACGCCGTAAGACACGAGCAGTTTTCCCCCCACCCCCACCATAAAACGGTATCCTTGTCGCACGAACGCCTATCGACTAGTACTGGTACGGTGTCGCACTCTATCGGGCAATCGCTAAAACTGCGAAACCAGATCCTTTTCGGCGCTCAAACGTGCAACATCAAACTAAATTGGGCACTTGAAAATCCCCATAATAGATAATTTTCATTCTGCGAGCCCGAAACGCCGCCCGGAAGTTCCGGTGTGCGTATATATATAATTCCGGTAAGTGTAGATCGGGTTAAAATAAATAAAATTTAATTTTAATCAGAGAAAAAAAAGGAGGAAATCTTGTTGCTATTACGAGGTGTTAATACAGCTCGTAAATTAGTTTTTATCACCTTTATTTAAGTCGGCAGTCAGACAACAAACAAATCATAAAAAGGATCGTAAAATCTTTTTACGATCCGGGCACACTCCTCAAACAGCCCGGCCAGAGTCCGTAAAAGTGAGCAGCTCAGTCACTCCATAAGTTTGCATTGGTAGTGGGTGACATTTACTGCCTTTCAAGTGCCACTAAAATCAACTTTTACAACCGTATTTTACCGCAACCAACTGAGGCGCACTTCTCTCTGTGTACAACACATATTGAAATAACCGATGGTTGGTGTTTGTTCCTATCTCTATCTTTTCTTTTAAAGAGTAAAATCGACCGTCCAACAGACAGGCAGTCAGAGTCTTCGGTCGGTCCCCCGCTTATATACCCGTTTAACTTAAGGTCGGAATTGGCCGGGCATATTTTATTGTACTTTTATGACCACATAATCATTACAATGATGACTTCATTTGACTTTTAGGAGCCGTTTAACACAACTTTATAATTTACGATATTTCGTGTCTATGCTCATCAGGCAGTGCAACATATCCGGAGATATAATTTAAGTGTGTAACTTAACACCTAGATTTTATTGCTTTATACGAGGAAAAAAGTTTCGAGTGTATGTATGTATACGTGTGTATCTGTGATGAAGGAACGCGTTTGAAATTTACAACGATAACAAGTCGTTATGTTCTGAATGAAATGTGCATACATTAAGTATGATTTTTTTTATTTTTACGACTGTGAATTGTTAGTTTTGTGTTCTTTTTTTTGTTTTAATAATGACGTAGCGATTACATGAAACAGGTTCCTAAAGAATGTGTGGCTATAAAAGTGTTGATTTTCTATATAACGCATAAATTTTAGTGAGTCTTAGATAGTATTTAAAGTTCAAATGATTCTTGGAGATTTACTCATTATTAGATCAATTATCTTCCTTTTTTTCTGATATCTTTTAGAGAAAATGAAGGGCAGTTCTTGAAAGTGCATGAATGTCTAATGAAGGATGTACTAATTGACTCAACATTTTCTTCAAGATTTAAGTATTACTATCGAGCTTCATCTAGAACCTTGCTGATCACAATTAATTCTACATTCTCTTACTGAGTTATTCCATCACATTTAATACATTCGAAAAAGAGATTAACATTGGAGATAATTTGCCATGAAACGAAAATGATTTACAGATCATTAGATTCAGTATCTGTGCTACAATGTTGCTACAGTAGCCATCAGATACCTACATCAAACTGGTGGTTGTTTTTCCACAAAATACAAGTAGCACTAATTATATATTTTACAATGGTTTTACCTGCTCTGAAGTCAAATCTTCTACTGGTGTTCCACAGGGGTCTAATCGTGGTCCTTTATTCTTTATGTTTGTCACTTTCGTGCTCAGTTCTTGCCCACGCTGATGATATTAAAATGTTTTCCAACATTTCCAGCCAGGAGGATGTTAACAGCCTTCAACGGAATATGGTTGCAATAGGTGATTGGTCGAAAGCTATTAATTTAGTACTGAAGACTGATAAATTTACCCTTTACTCCGAAAACTAATCTGCAATATTCTACTTATCATATTCATGGTAAGTCACTCAATAAGACTACTAATATTAAAAATTTGGGCGTCTTTTTGACCCAACATTATCATTTAATTTGCACGTTGAAAGGATTTGTTCGTCTGCCTCGGAAATGTTAGGTTTTCTCGTGAGCTTCTCTAAGTATTTTAATAGTACCTACCTAAGTATTTTACTTCTAAAATCCTTGTGCTTTGCATTTGTCTTGTCGAAGTTAGAATATGCCTCCATTGTTTGGTTTCCTTTCTATGCCTCACAACAACGGCCATTAGAACGCGTTCAACGTCGTTTTCTAAAGTTTCTTTCTTTGGAGATCTATGGATTGTATTCACCTTAGACTACATCTTAAAATGATCTGCAAATTTCTACACAAATTGCTAAGCGCTAGGATTGACTGTGCTTATTTACTGTCTTGTGTAGCATTTAATGTCCCTTGTATAGCTGTTCGTATTATCTAAATTCTCTTAGTGAGTTATTACATAACATTTACACATTTGAAAAAGAGATTAAAAGAGGAGATAATTTGCCATGAAACGAAAATGATTTACAGACCATTACAGTGTCTGTGCCAAAATGTTGTTACAGTAGCCACTGGTGTTTGTTTCTCTACAAAATAGCAATTTCTGCTTAAGGGTGTGCACTTCATCTACCTATACAATACTACTTACAGTGTTAAATATTACTGTCAAAAGAACATTCTGAAAATTGAAATCACGTCTTAAGATTTGTCTTGCAGATTTTCCAAAATGTCATGCTTTATTTTCGCATAGTTTTTGGATGCAATTTTTTTGATATTTTTTAAAGAAACTTGTGTGCAGTTCACATCTAGTGTAACGATATCGTACTTGATACTACGTTCTGCAGAGGGTACCACTAATTTGTGACAAAAAATCATATAATTCTTTCCATAAAAATGCCTGAACTTATAGTGGAGGATATGGAAGTACCTACCTGTAGTTTAGAATGAATTAACACTCACAATCTTATTCAAGAATTATTATTATGGAGCTTCATCTAGAATCTTTGCTAATCACAAGTTATTGTAAACTTTTCTACGAAGTTATTATAGGTAATCCAATTTTGTCATGAAACGAAAATTACATGATGATACATTGCAGTGCCTCTAGACAAAATATCATTTCATAGAAAGTTCTCTAAATTTTATTATCCAACAGATGCGTGAAACTGGCGTTTACTTTACTAAACATTAGAAAATTTTGTTCCTAATTAATGAGTATATATTTCATTCGGGTATGCATAGGTATACGCAGTGAAGAATCAGGAATGTGGAAAACGCCAGTCGTAAAAATTATCACTTCCTTGATACCTATTATTACTTCCAGCATGATCAAATATTTCAAAAGCATCAACAATACCTTGGGTTATTGTCCGAGCGAAGTTGTAGCACAAAAAGTGTTAGTTCCCATGGATGGTTCCAATGGATCCTCCACCTCCAAGGAACGTTACCTAATTAAATTTTTACCTTATGTTGCCCAAAAAATCTTGTTCAGAAAGTGGTAACAGTTTCCTGGATTATGGTCACATACATATGTAGAGTGTTTTCTTTGAAACTTAAATAACAGGGTATACCTATAGTATAGTCTAATATTTATAGTAGCAATTTCGAATTCCATGTTGAAGCCCTATTTCCAATTTATTCATTCTGTATCTACAGCAATATTTTCTTAACAAGAAAACTAATAGGTAACTAAACTATGGCAGTTTTTTCAATTCATTCTCATTAATATCAGTCGATTAATCTGTTCTCACTCTTGTAGTCTTTGCTGGCATTAGATAGTATCACTATTGTCAGTGTGCTTTCCTTTTTCTATGATCATGGGGTCGTGGACGACAAACAAGATTAAGAAAGATCTTTCTAAATTGGTGTCATAATTTTATGGGATTCTGAGGGGACTATTCTTAAAGAGATAATATTTTTGGCACAAGAAGCGGAATAGTCTAATCGTAAACAAGTTTATAGAGCTCTGATACAAGTTTCACACTGCAAAATTTGCAAATTCCTCCTCAGATCTGGTATGATACTTGTATGATATTATACCTTTGTCATTAAATACAATTATTCATTAAGTATATATGTTTAATTTTGTTGTGCTATTGTTTCTTATTACCACTTCTAGCTAGATTTTCAGTTTTCATTTTCATTTTAATTTTAGTGAAAGCTATGCAGAATCCACTACTGTCACTATTACATCCCTGATTTTATTTCGAAGCTTCCATTACGCAATAATTGCTGCTACCTACTAACAGTGCTATTCGATATCTTATCTCAATTAACATTTGTGTGTACAACTGATTTAGTAGAAATACAATATCTTGACCAAGTTGCAGTTTAAAAACTGGAAACACTGCACTTGCAATTAACTGTATTACAAGATAGTCTACCTAAAACAATAGGACAGTTCCAAACCTTTTGTAAAACGAAATACATACTTGGATGCGATTCATTGGGTAGATTTGCAGCTTAATGAGAGAAACAGACATCTCAATAAAGGAATTGCGCAATATTTGCTACAAAATAGACCAGAAGCTAGTAACGTAATCGTACCAATGCCTGACACCTTAAGGATCGATTTTGTATACATTAATCCATAAAAATAATTTAGAAGAGTCGATCGGCATTTTTTATATGCGTAAAACTAAGTTCTAGCATCGCTATTGCCATAGCATTAATAGCCTGGACTAATATATATAGCTTTTTTTCTTTCAATATTTAAAAAATTTGTATTTTTTGCTCAATACCTGGCACTCTTATTTCGGTCTCGGCCCTAAGCCAGATTTTACAATGACCAATACCTGACACCTGCTATAAATTTCCAAAGTTTAATACCTATTTTAAAGAAACACAAATTAGCTGGAAACTGAACATTATCAAAATTCATAAAAAAGCAAAAAAAGCATTTTATTGCAGATAAATAGCCATTTCGGATACATGATAACTACCCCTTGAGTTGATTGGTTTTGGTTTTCCAGTTTTACAAATAATTTGTTCCAATGAATACCACAAGCTATGCTCTTTTTCTGGCCATCTGAAATTGTGACCGCTTTGCTCCATTGACAGCATTAAATAGGTTTTTTTCCTATGATTAATCTTTTTTATTTGACCAGGGTAATATTTATTAGGCTCCTTCGCCTTCTGATTCACTGGTAACTTCAGCAGATGAAGTTTTGTGTCATCCTGGCTGCCACTTCGGGATGTCTTTTTATAAATAACTTGTACCATTTGTCTCCCGGTTTTTCGTCGGCAATCTAACAGCTGAGATTTAGTAATTGGAAAGTCCCTATGTGAACTTTTGAATATCCATTCAATTATGATTTTTTCTTCCTCCTCCCGAAGATTGGTTTTTGGACCCATTTGACGTTTTTCTGGATATTTTCCCGTAACTTTGTAATACAGTGTGGTCATTGGAACGTTAAACTGTTTGGCTGCAGATTTAACTGAGACATGGTTTTGTTTAACAGCCACCAATGCCTGCTGCATAAGCTTGTCGTCATATTTTAATATATTTTTTGACATGATGAAACTGCAAAAATAAAAGTAGAACTGTTAAACCCAATAGCTGGCACTTTATAACCAGTTGTCGACAGGGGGCGTCAGGTATTGGATGTACTTAAAATTTCAAACCATCTTGATTCTATGTAATAGAGAACATTGCATAATTTCAGGCATTGGATGGATTTATATTTTTTCAATTTAATAGCTGACACCTCCCTCCAAAAGCTAAGGAATGCTATTATACTAAAAATTCACATCTTAACATGTTTTCTTGTAACTATGGAGTACCTAGATTATTGTAGTTTAATTAAATATGAACAACTCACCTTATCCGACATTATCTTCCATGGTACAATTCTAATACAAATACTTAACATAACACGTTAAATATCACCTTTGTAACAATAACGGCCATCAATTTTTTGTAAACAGTGGTGGCAACCCTGAAGTATAGA
Organism: Popillia japonica; assembly: GCA_004785975.1. NCBI lineage: Eukaryota > Metazoa > Arthropoda > Insecta > Coleoptera > Scarabaeidae > Popillia > Popillia japonica. Next base: position 8,088 of record SMLS01068577.1, read on the forward strand.
AACTAATCACTAAGACTGTCACCAACCTAAATATCAAAACGCTGTAGCTTTAAAATTACACTTTTGCATATATTCAATAAAAAAGCAAAAGGTGTCAGGTGAAGGACCAGTGTCAGGCATTGGTAGGTTTACGTTACGAACAATTAAGTTTTGCAAAGTTTTTTTGATCAATCAAAAATTACTGTAGATCATCTAGGATTGGCACATAAAGCACAAAAAATATTTAAGTGCAATGACCTCACACTATACTGCAGTGCCACTTCAACAAATATTGAGCCGGAAACGCTCTAGAAATCTTCAAATAATGGTGGTAAGCCTTACAAAAGCATTGTAGACCATACACTGCTTTGATGCAGCCCAGCAAACAAGATCCAAGTGAGGGCGTACCCGGATGACTAGTTTTAAACCATTCCAGAAATTAGTATGACGATGACGAATGGAAAAACCGAAAATTAAACTCCAATATCAAAGCACTGTTGCCGAAATATAAATCAAAACAACATAAAAAATAACATCTATGCCGAAACCAAACGCCTTGGCTATGCTTTTATCCATCATTTTATCGTGATGATACTATTTCTTTAGCAACCAACCAGCAATCTCATCACAATTATTTTAATTTAATAAGAGATATCTGCATGATTTTCTAAAAATGCATGAAGGTATGCTTCTTTCATTCACAACACTTCAACAACCGCATTTCAGAGAATTACTGACCGACAGTAATTCCTGTCGATAATCTCAGAGCAAAACTTATTATTGGGGAACAAAATCGCGAACATGTCTAATTACAAAGAGCAACAAATATCCACCTCAAATATCCGCACCATATCCAAATACCATTTGCTTCAACAACCGATGGCTAAATTTACAAAAGACTCAAACAAATACATGCAGCTAAAAGCAATAAAGGAGGATGAAAGAGATTTCGATAATACACTTTATGAAAGTAGTTTTGTGTAACTGGGCCGAAAAGTATTGCGATCCCACAAACACATTTATGGGAGATCAATCTAAGCTTTTCTTTTATCGCCCGGCATTTAAAGAAATTAATCTAAATCTAATCTATACAGAGAACAATGAAATACCACGAAAACTTTTGGCAAACTGCACATGCAAACGTTTTACATATGCAAATTTATTTCAAAATAAAATCTCTCGAGATTTTAATGATATTAATTAACTTTATTACTAATGCACGAGTTGATTTAGTCCATTTAAAAGACCACCAAAAGTGGAAAATAGAACAACTTTCAATAAAGGGGCAACACAATCTCAGTTTTACTATCATTAAACTCTACGTAATGTTACTAACTTTCTTAGTTTCGCTACCTACCTATTAACTTCCACCGATAACAACAATTAAATTAAAGTGTGAAACTTCATAATAAATAGATTTAATAAACCGCGAAAGGCGTCTACTACTTCGATAGGAATATTTCAGACTGAATAAATGTTATCGTTATCGTTTTTTGACAAAAACTTAGTTTTGTATTATTCATATACAATATAATAGATTGGGTAGCTTTCTCTAGCATCATTAAATTACTCCAAGCATTACGAGCCGTATATTTATTTAGAGTACGAATTTTATTAGAATAAATTTAGTTCATTGATGTTATTACACAACTGGGAAACGATACTATCACTAGACTATGTAAGGAAAAAACTTGTAGTGACATCCGGTGAATTTCGTTGGAACTAATTTAATGTAATAATTAATAAAAAAAAAAATAATTAATGTATTAATTTATGTATCTTAACATTTAATTTATTCAGTTTGTTGAGCGAGATGTTCCACGTCACATTCGCATTCTGAAATGAATCTTCTACTTTATAACTAAAATGAAGAAGTAATAGGTATAAAAAAAATTAAACCGAACCTGAAGTGGAAAGAAATTGCCTCTCTGATGGGAATTCGCGGAAGTGTGTAATGTTATTTTTATGTGAGATTCTTTACGACTATTCCCCATTTTGAACTCTTGTAGCAGATAAACTTTTTGTGTGTAGAAGTATACGGTCTTGTGTATAATTGACGTGATAAAGATGAATAGGTTACAGTAGTCTGTCTGCCTTATGTGCAACATCATGAATAGATCTTATTTTGACAATGAAAGTTTTCCCTGTATAAGGAAGATATTCCGTGTGTAATGGGGAAGAGGCTATTGTGTATTAGTGTTTGGAAACAGATGCATTAAGCGTAAAATGCGCTTGAAGTAGTAGTTCCCTTAGAAATATTTTTTTACTGGACATTTTTTTTGTAGTATGTAAAGTGGAAATTGTATCAGTTGCATCTCTGTGTAACCAATTAAATACGAGGAGAAGTCACTAAATAGGCCACAAAAAGCTATTATAAAAATAATTGGCGAAAAACAACTTTCATTTTTCAACAAAATCTCCATCTACATTAATATACTTATCCCATCGCTTTATCAATGCCCCGAATGCCTCCTCCATGAAAGTATTTGAGCTGGCGTTTGAACCACGTGCATGCCTCTTGTTGAACATCGTTGTCATCCTCGAAATGTTTGCTGCCAAGATGTTTTTTGAGTGGACCGAACGGATGATAATCGCTTGGGGCCAGGATATTCAAAAAGTTTCCACCCAAATTCTGCAATTCCCACCTGGGTGAAGTGGGCCGAATACGGCCTGGCATCATTGTGATGCAGCAGCATTGCTCGTCAGTGGCCCTGGACGTTTTCGTCGAATTGCAGCCCAAAACAACAACAAAGCTCTACAGTATGATTCAGCAGTGACGTTCTCATTTCTGTTTCGGTTCTGTTTTGGAAATGGGCTAGGAGGATACCTTGAGAATCCCAGAACACGGTAAGCATAACCTTTGCACCTGAGGGCACAACCTTGAATTTCTTTGCTGACGGCGAAGAAAGACGTTTCCATTGCATTGAAGCGCGTTTTATTTCGGGTTGGTAGTGGTGCATTCATAACTCATCACCAGTAACAATCCTATTGAGGACGTTCTTCCCTTCGACTGTGTATCGAGAGAGATGTTGCAAGGATAATCCCATTCGAATTCTTCTGTGTTCCTCGGTCAGTTGTCTAAGTACCCACCGTGAGCAAACTTTCCAGAAATTCAAACGATCATGCATCCGATCGTAGGCTAAACCATGAGAACACTCTACTGCAGTTGCTATATACTGTCTATCGTTACCCGCCTGTCAGTTCGAATCATCTGTTTCACCAGTCGAAGTGTTGCATCTGTCGAAATCTGAATGAGGCGGCCACTTCGTTGATCGTCAACAACTTGTGACCGTCTTTGAGAGAATTTCTCGACCACCATAAACAGGAGACATTTCCTTATGGATATCTTTTGCTAAAAGTTCTTTTGCCCAGAAGAAGCGCAGAACAGCACGTTGCTCTTCCACAGTACTCTCTTCAAGGACGGTCGCCATTTTAACACTGCCTGTGATCACGCATAGTAACTGTCACTTGAGAATTATAAAGCTGAATTGTGGTGACACCTATTGACAGATATACACACTCCTATTTCCAGATTTTCTACAGCAGTTTGTGACGTATTTAATGACTTTCCCTCGCATAAATATATGTTGTATAATTTTTTTGTACTATCACCAGTTCTTATTGACCTAAACCCAAGCCCAATTTCGCCCCCGTCCTTCGACTGCTATGATTCTGGGGGTTGAACATCGGCTTCGGAATACAGGTTCAGTAATTCCACGTTACGAAGACCGCGGCCTTGAAAATCAGTGTTCCAAGCAAGCAAATTTTAAACATCATGGCAGATAATTCAGGTATAAGCCCAACCAATTTAGTACAGCAAGTAAATGTATCGTACCTACATCAAATTTTGAAAACGAAATATCCTGGCCGAATTGTCTTCTGCGATTGGTTTCCGCGTAGAGAAGTTCAGTAGCCAAATATCGCTTCACTAATTTTCTTCACTATTTTCAATTACCTATCACAACATTCACCATTAGGTATACAAAAATCCCCACGATAGGGACGATGGCTCCTCGCAAGTTAGGATATCAGTAAATGTTTGGGCAGGGTTAGTAGGCGGTTAATTACTTCGACCACGTGTGCTTCCACAATGACTAAACGCAGACTTAAAGGTAACCCTGTAGGGTTTTCAATAAGAATCGAAACCCACGTGATCTCTGACGTAAGATGACGTAAATAATATGTTGGTAAAACAAAAAATATCCCTAAGCTATCTAACCGGTCTAACCTGAGTTGCTAGTCGATATTTGATTTGACAGTTTTTATATGTCTCTGTTTGTGTCGTTCAGTCGTTGCTTAGTTGTGATTATTTACAATATAAACCTAGCCTGTAAAATTTTATTTGTCAATATATGTAAACAAAAATTTCTGGAGGATCATACTGTTAAATGGGTTGCATATCTAAAAGAGGTCACGTGGGTTTTGGTATTTATTGAAAGCCCGGTATTTTATGTACATATATGCAGATAAAGGTACCAGCTAATTAATCAAATTTATATTTATTGCTGACAACAAATTCAAACAAGGACCTACATCCTAATCCTGTTCAACATCGAAAAGCTTCCAAACAAAAAATGTATCCCGACGTGAGTAAGGAATAAAGTATTCTGTACCCTCACACCTTTTCACCTTATATAAGCTAACATAAAACATGTTTGATGTATTGATTCACCACGAGTTACAAGCGGCCATTGGACCCATAAAGCTCTATATATGCCGTAAAAAACTGGAGCTTTCGCACGTTAACCATCACCCTTTCTAAAACAGGAAAAAGGGACTAAAATGGAATTCCGCTGTATAGTGAGAATTTATTCGAATATAAAAGTTATTAATACGAAATTTTTGCTATTCGATATTAATAGTTGCTCTTGTTATATGTAAAATATATGCCTGTATAATATATACACAATAATAAACCGCACATAACATGCGTGCACAACTAATTGCGTTATACAGAATTTAATTCAGGCGTTACATAATAATCAGGGATTTATTTATTGCTGCGACGTCTATTTGCTGTTACAATTATTATTTAATTCGATAGATTTACGCTATTGCGACATACACATCTAGCTATTATAGTCGAAGCTATATCTGTGTGTTTCCGTATTTTATTGGGTGAAAATTTGAACTACACAGCCTTGATTAATGGTTTCCTGGTTTATTACCGAGTGGCTTCCTGCTGAACAAGACTGGTGAGCGTGCCGAAAGCGAAAAGAACCAGAAATAATTGCGTTCGAAATTAATTTCGGTCGCCGTTCTTTTTGTCGAACTGCTACCGTCCATCGTACAAGGAGGTGTAAAAACTACTATTAATATCGTTTTGGTAGACAAAGATGGGTTATCTATCTAGAAGGACGTAATAAAATGGGTTGGCTATCTAGTGATGATTTAGAAATCGATTGGGTGATTGATGGCATCATTTGCAATACTGTTTGGTACAGGAATATACTCAACGCCCACTTAGAATGTAATACAATATAAATTTATGTATTTATGTATGTGACGAAATGCCTGATATGAAGAGGTTCCACTTACTTCATGAAACTTTTATTTTCTCGTGTTTGAAATACAATGCTATCAGCGCTATCTATTGGGAATTCAGTAAACGTACAATTAAATACGTTAATTTGGTTTTCCGTCGACCGTGTATTTACATCCGTTATTAACGTTCTCAAAATCAGTGAAAATCATACATTAATGCATGATTTTCAGTTAATGAACGATTTTGATGGTTTCCATGGTAACCAAGGAAATCAACAAAATTAAACGTCAAACTAAAACGCTGTTCGCTGTCATTATTAGTGTTTTGTGTTTATAATTGTTAAATTTAGTGGTGATTAGCGTTGAATTCTTCCAATCAATGGAGGTGGATAAAAATTTTACATTAACTCCGCCGGAAGTGGCAGAAAGTGCTAATTCAGCATCATTAAGTTTACTACCGGAAAAGAGCAAAAGTCTGTATGAAAAAACGTATGCCGAATTTATATCTTGGTGCAATGAGAAACAAGTAAAGCATTATTAACCGTTTTTCTCCACTTTAGAAAGATATACGGTCGACGGAAAAGTATTGTAACTAACTCTTACATTAAAATGCGATTAATGATCTCGAACATTAACTCGATCATTAATCGCCTTCATTAATGTACTTGTTGGTTAATTAACTATTAGCAAAAATTGTTATAGTCACTAATTTCTTATGCTTAAAAAATCTCATGGTGTCCGAAAACGATGTAAGAAAGTGCTACTTATCTCAGCCAAAGAAAATATAAATCTGCAGAGTTACCAAAAACATTGAAATCCCAATTAATGTTTATGGTTTCGGTGTTTGGCGTAAAATAATGCACAGTCGTAGTAATCACAAAAAGAAGTGGCCAACTTTTTTTATAGGATTTAGAGAATTAATTGCAGTGCCAATGCGTTGTTAAAAGCAGGTGTATTCTACGAACACATACATACATGGCAAATGCAAAAATTAGTTTAGCTATTATTTTATAGTGATGGATGTGCTAGTCAATTGACTGTGTGACTATTGCTGCTATATTCATTCTGAAAAGTGTGTCAGCTATCTGTTTGTGTCACTGGTACGAGAAGAAGGGTTTTATCCCATAACTCCATTAAAACATTTTGGCCAATAACTATCTTAATGGTGACTGACGAGTATAACTAGACGGAATAACTCTAATAATCGAAATTTTGGGAAGTATTCATTTTTTTCCAGAATTTATGAAGCAGTTTAAGAGAATTCAAGATTGAAAAGTTTGAGGTCTGGAGTGTATAAAAATATATTCTGTGCCTTTTGTATAGATGTCGAAAAGTCAGTGGGGTAAAGACTTCATGTTGTGTTAATGCCTTCTCAGTTTAGTTTACAAAATTTGGTACAGCTTTAGTTTACAGCATGCTCCTTGGGAAAAAGAGAAAATTCTTAGGAATTTGTAACTAAGTTCAAAGTAGGTATGTAAATGCTTGGCAGCAATTGTCCAATAGGCACCCTTCCACTAATAATATTAGCTAACCAACGAAAAAAAGTAAACTGGGAGCAAATTACTTTCAAGCCTTTTTGAGCAAACGTGCACGTGCGAAACAATTTTACAGTAGAATAGATAAACGGAGGTTTCCAAAAGCTTTCGGGATGTTGTTACATAGATAAATACATTCAGCGCACATTTCTGTGCGCGAAAATGCCCGAAAGATTTCTATCAACTGTTTACTATTATTTCCGAATTTACCGACTCCAGATCAGAAATCTAATTTCAAAACTTTTACAGAATTTTATGATTTATGAGTGAGTAAGTTTAGACTGTATTAAGAAGAAGAACCCGCAATATGCTTCAAGAAAACCTTTCCAACATTTTTGTGCCAACTCCAGGTTTCTGGAATTAGTTGAAACTCTGAAAGAGAAACGAAAAAATATCAGGAAATATGATTCCTGAGGACGTCAAGCAATGTCAAACAGTATATACAGTCTTGTTCATATTTATTAGACAATTCCACTATAAACGCCAAAATAGATGGCAAGCAAAGCTGAATATACCATATGATGGCGGCAAGATGGATCCTAAAAGTGATGACCGATAAAAAAAGCGAATCGAGTGATAATTTGTCAGTAGTAGAAAAGGCAACTGCAACGTCATCTACAGTTTTTAAATAATGTGATTACATATGACAACAGTTGGTTTTATCATTACGATCCTGAATTGAAGTCTCAAAGTAATGGAAGCAAAATGGCAGCCGAAGACCGCAGAAGCGTTGATAAAGTGATCCACTTGATCTTTTTGATAAATGTAGCGTTATTTACGATCGCAGGGTACTTAGAGGAAATACAGTAACTGGGAAGTACTATTCTAATGTATTTCGAGGACCATTAAAGGCGGCATTATAGGGGATGGTTGGACGCTGCTTCCCGACAATGCTCCGGCTCCTAAATCAGCGATTTGTCCACGAACAATTGAAGAATTAGGAGTGGAAATTATGATTCCCCCTTCTCCTACTCGTCATTCAACTTCACTTTGTGCTTTGCCAAAATGATTTTGTGGAGGTTTCTAAAGATTTACGGCGTAATTACGTCAGTTGGTGTTTGGGTGACTACGCTTAAAGTCTGCAAATCACTGTTCTACGGTTCCTCTCCCTGGATCACGCTGGGTTTTGGCTTGAATTATTTTTCCCACTATCAAAAAGCAATGATTGATCAACATTCGGAATTGCTTGAATCGAGTCTATTGTGTAGAAAATCTTAAAAGTAGCGTCACCAAAACAGCTACTACTGGTCGCATTGTTATGAAACTTTTGACAGATATCGTTTGATGATGTAATATTAAAAAAGTATTTCTTGCATGTATAATTTTGCGATCCCCAACCAAAGGTGTTAGGACGCGTGCGTAAGCGCTACTACGGCACATTCCCATCTCGCGCCATCTAATTTGGCATTTACAGTACAACAGCCAACCAAAATCGGCATTTACCGCGAATTTCGTTGCATGGTAGGAGAAAACCATAAAGAGATCTCTCTAGCAAGCGTTTAGTACAGCATTCAATATTAGAATTTACAAATAAAGTATCTGTAAATACACTTTTGTTGAAACTTTTGTGTTCTATTGGGCGGATAGGGTTGGTGTCTAATACATATGAGCATGGCTGTATAATAACAAAATTATGTGTATTCGTGGTATTGAGGTTGAAAATGTCGAAAAACTGACGAAAATAGCAAATTATATTGAGTACCTACTTTAAAAAATGTCTGACAAAACTGACAAAAAATATCGAAAATGGCAAATAACAAAGATAATGTTGAGATTATCAAAAAACCGTTAAGATTATAGAAATGCCAAAATTGTGAAAAACTGTTAAGTAAGATTTAACCACTTAAAGGAAAACCATTTTCCTATTTCTTCAGATTTTCGCGAATAACAATTCCGAAGATGCAAAATGTCCTAAATCTAATTCACTAATCTGATATGAAAACATTTAAATGTCACCAGCCAAAACATTAGGATATAGTGAGGAACAAATCCTTCTTAAGCGATTATGTATCCAGGAATATTTGCAAATTATCAATTATTAGACCATCTTCCTAGAGAAGGATTTAAAGCAATTATCTACTAGCATTGTTTCCAGTTCTTCTCATATAAAGAATTTAAAGAAATGGCAGAATAATTGTTCAGCATTATGAAGCTTCTCCCGAAGTATTAACTAAATTTACAGTTAATATTCTGTTGATTATGGTCTCAGCTTCCTCAGAAGTCTTCCTCAGAAGAACATTTACAGAAGCTTCTGACAAAGTTGACACCTAACCGTCAGGTGTAAACTTATCCACAACGCTCGAAAGATTTCAGCACATTATAGAACGGTCGTGAATACCTACGCAACAATTAGAATTTCTAAATACATACATACTTATTGTTAATTCATGAATGTGTGGTCAAATGATAAACTAAATCTCTAGATTCAAAGCTCGAAGTTCTTTCACTAGACAAAAAAAAAGATTTAGAAAATCTCAGAAATGCAATAACTTCTAACACAACTATGTAGTGTCAGGAAACGACAATATGTAGGTAAATATCTAGCAAACAGTTGCAGTAGCACTAATTGAAATTATCAAGAAGTAGCAAACATAAAATAATGATTTATTAACAGCTTATATAAGATATGCCTGTTGTGGATTAGATCCCTCAGCGTTTAATATTAAAGTAAGCATCAATGATTTTATAACCCTGCAGACAATCACATACGCAAGACGAATATCGGATTCAAAATCGAAGACAGCGTTAAATCCATAATTCTCCGCGAAATGCTATAAAATTGCGATGATTGCGTAACTGCAGCACGTATACGATCGGGCGCCAGTAATCGCGTATGCATTATGAAACCCTAAGTGTACAATTGATATGTAATATGAATGATAGAAAAAACTAATAAAATCTCGCAGCAAAGGTAGCCCAACAACAATAGTGGCGAAAGACACGACTAGCGCGTTTCGTGCTTGGACATACTGGCGTCAACTAGGCACAGTACATAGTACGAAATCACGGAGGTGGGAATATTTCGCGATTTACGAGCTAACCATGTAGTTATTGCACTGAATAATAACAAAATGCCCACCGGAGAGGAAATGAATGATTGCTTTTAGACGCATTAGTAATTGTAAATAGTTTCCTTCTTGGACACAGATTTATGTATGCGTTTTATGTTGTATTAATCGACGAATTGTCTAGTATCTTATTATAATTTTCGGTGTCCCATTTAGTTAGTTGGAAACGATAAATAAAATCGTTAGAATATGAATTATTTAATGGAACAGTGTAATAGGTTTTAAATATGGATGTAGTATCTATCTGCTTGTTGCGGAATTATGGACTGCTTTATGGAGAAAATTATGATTGTTTTACGCTTTCGTTGAATTATGTATTGCATCAAGACAGACTAAACGATATATGTATGCTTCTAGTGTATATGTTCGTTTCTATATGTGACTATTTCATGTTGGCAACATAAATACATCTAATATGATGGTATCCTCAGTTATACTTCTAATTTTTCGAAAAACGACTAACACTACTCTGTAATTATATTTTCAGTGAAACTACTTACCTCTGACTTGGGCCCATCTCTCAGATCATTTGTTTTCCAAAAAAGCTGCTGTTATGCTTATCGTTTCGAGCAGCTTCGAAGATATGCTGGAAATAAACGAAAACGTAGTGAGAAATGATAGATAGGTTGTTGTACCACAAAGATGTCAAAATGTATTCACTTAGCGTGCCAAATAAGTGGTGCGAACTAAATTTGTAGACAAAACTTTTGAATTATTTCCAATATTAATCAGATCTCGCAAAAAGTCATTTCAATTTATCCCGCTACAAAACTTCAGACTAAAGAGGGTTGCATAATCTTGTCTGCGGTGCAGAGACGCAATCGCCTCATTCATACGAGGGATACCTTTTTTATTTTTACAATGAACCACTAGATGGCGCTTTTGACATATGTAATCATTATATTCTTACTTCATAATCAGACTCGCAAAGTCCCTTTAACTAATTAACGCCTGCTTTAAAGTGGATGCTTTTCATAATGAGATCTCTATGCGCCTTTAGTAAAAGTCAAATTTACAGTGTCTATCTAAGTTGGTCACACTGTCTGGTGCTTTTTCTGGGGTCGTTTATTATTTTCTGTATATCAGTGTCATTTTACGCGCCAATTTTTATGTTTTCGTATGTTCGTATAGCTGTCGAAAGGTTAAGCTAAATAAAAAATGTCATAAAATAAAGAAAAGTAGAACCGCTAGTTTTAGTAAAGAAGAGGAGTCGTTGCTTGCTGATGAAGTATATAAGGAAAGAAACATTATAGAATGTAAAATGTCAAATAAGTATCAAACTTAGAAAAGGTAAGTTATTACTTATAGAAACGTTACTCTTTATAAATGTATTGTTACTATATAGGACCAAGCATGGGATAGAGTGCTAAATAGTTTTAAGAGCAGAGGCTTAGCATGTCGCAGTTATTATATTGGAAGGAGAAGCGGCGGAGCCCTCATTCACAAACTACAAGAAATAGTATAACAGTTTTTGAAAGGTTTCATAACAGTTCTATCTAGAGGCTGCAGTTTGTGTGTCTTATTAGGTGGAATACTGAGTATATGGACGTGGTTTTCTTCTGGCTTCTTGTAGCTACCATGACCATCGACGATGAGCAATACAGCATCATATGCTGATGATTTTGTAAACCAAGCGAAGTGCCGCAACCATTTCAGGAAAGCCTCTGTGTCATCCATCCGTTAGGAGTCGGAAAACTAAAGCTTTCACTTGGAGCACCTTTCATTAAACGGGGTAGTTCATTTTACTCCGAGGAAAAATGAAGAGTGATAGAACAAACTGTCCAGTTGCGTTCATACAAAATATAAGGGTAACGTTCTGACCTGTCTCTCCAGATGTCATCTTTCCGACTTGTCGTTGTCCTTTCTTTGTAATTACCTTTTCATTTTCGTGGACACATTCATACTCTCGTCTCATCGCCATTGAAAATTCTAGATAGGCGAAAGGAATATTTTTCTTGAAGGATCAGCAATTGGTTATAAAACCTATCAACCTTTCGGACATTTTGCTTGCCAGAACACTTGCAACTGCAGCCTTCATAGAATTTTCAGACCACTTCCCTCGACCCTCGCCTTCAGACTTCTTCTTAAACCTTGACATTGCTCTCTAAAATGCAAGAGCAGGTTTTAGTCATGTGGCCCATGTTTCCCGATTTTGACATGGCGCGTACTACCCTACCGACATGGACTTGGTGGCGTCGACCAAAGCTGATTAGTGAATCAGCGATTTGTAGTTCACAAACACAATAAGGTAATCTTTCGGTCAGTACCCAGCTGCTTCATCAATCTATTACTGACGCATTGGAAACTAGTGCTAGTGCTAAAAGTTACGCACCACACAGTACTGCTAAATATTAGTACATTCCAGAAACCTTAGGCGGTCTATATTTATCGCCGGTCCATTCTATCCGCCGTTCCCCTACAACCACGTCACAGGTGACGAAACATAGATATACGTAGGTGTATGAGCCAGAATGTGGCAATCTACTGTTTGGATGTTCCAAGACGAACCGAACTCCACAAAAGTTGTTCGCGCAAGGAGCACTTCTAGGAAAATGATCGCTTGTTTCTTCGGCTGTACAGAACACATCGCAACAATTCCTTCAGAGGATGAAAGAACTGTTAACGCTGAAGATATACAGTAATTTGTTTGCCAAAAGTTATAGATGAAACCAAGCAACCAAACAACTGTATGGATGTTCCAGACGAACCGAATCCCACAAAAGTTGTTCGTGCAAGGAGCACTTCTAGGAAAATGTTTCTTTGGCTGTACAGAATACATCGCAGCAATTTCTCTAGAAGATGGAAGAACAGTTAAGGCTGTATGGTATACAATAATTTGTTTGCCAGAAGTTATAGACGAATTCAGTAAGACCAACCGAAAATTTTATTCTGTATCACGACAATGCGAGTCGTATTGTCCATATTCACCTGATTTAACCCCAAATGATTTCTTATTGTTCCCAACTGTGAAATGCGTGGACAGCGATTTTCAACGCCTCAAGAAGCAGTCGAAGCGTTTGAAACTCATATTTCTAAAATACAACCTTCAAAGTAGAAAAAATGTCGTTACCGATACAAAAGTGTATAGACCATAAAGGCGATTATTTTAAAAAATAATTAAATATGTAATTTGTTATCAAAAATGTTGTTTTCCTCCCAGATTTTGTAAAAATATAAAAGGTGATCCTCGTATAGACCTACTGTAACAAGTTTTCCTGTGTAATTTTTGTGAGATCCATAGCTTTGTTCCTACCACATGGCTTGATCACTGTACTACTTAACCACAAATAATATAGCTCTGTAAATTGTATCACAGCAGCAACAGGATAGGAAGTTACTACTGACGTGCAAAAGATAACTGGTAACTCAATGCTGGGGTTAATACAACCTAATCAAAAAAAGACTACCTGGTATATTTGAGAATGTGCTACTCAATTACACAAATAAAACAAATAGTTTTCTGCTTGAAAAATCATATTTGCTAAATAATTTCATTGTTTAACCGTAGAAATTGTTACAATGTGTACCTCAAATTTTGTCTACCTCGTTTCTTTTTTTTTCTGCTCCAAGGTTAATTTATTTCCGTCGAAATAAAAGTTTTAAATTTCTGAATGGTAGCAACATTTCGTCCGCGTATGCAAATTTTCTGGTGGTGAGAGTCCTTAGATCTCCTACAAAAATTTCAAGAATATCTCCAAATAAAGCAGATAAATGCTATTTCCAGTACTGCGGACCACCGCATCTGAAAACTACACGTTTCCCAAAAAACCTATACTGCCAGTTCATATTATTTTATGGCAATCTCAAAATTTTTGCTCAAACATAAGATAGTATCAATAAGTCAAAATTTCTGAACAATTGATGATACTTTATAACCCTACTACAAAATTTTGTATACATTTGGGCTACTAGTTTCTTAATTTTGTGCTAATGGTGGATATTGGCAGCGGAAATTAGGTTGCTGAAACGATATTCTTACAACGATCACTTCAAGAAGAAAATACGATAATTTGATTACAATGACAACTGTTTGGCATAAGAAAAATAGTGTAATAGATCAGCTAATTAAATTCTCCTACCTATAATACCAATATATGTGTGGTACATATATGATTTCAGCAATGAGAACAATGCTGGTCTGGAACGTACACTTTAACAGAAACTTGCATTTGTGCCATTCCACACGTCTACTGCAATTATGTCTTAATTTCAAAGCTTCAGCACATTTCTTTATTTCTTTAATTGCCATATATATCCCTTCAATTATAAACATATTATAAATAACAATGAAATACGAGCAAGTTCGCATTCAACTTAAATCACGAACAACTCCATGTAATACCAAAACAATTATGGCCATTTGCATAAAATAATTGACGGTAATTACTTGTATACAAGTAAATAAGCGTGCTTTTGAAGTGAAATGATTTTGAAATATAAAAAATGCGTTCCTCGGATAATATAATTATATGTTCGTCGCCATTCTCATGAATAAAATTATCAAGTTCCATACAATATTCTAGTTGGAATATATAATTTTCTGGATTTTAACTGTACACTTAAAAAAATCAGTTTTTTAATATTGTCCATTATGAAAAGGTTATTAAGAAATACATGCTTATATGAAACTGGTACCTACTAACTTGAAAATAATTTGCAAATTATTAAAGGTAGCTTGAATTTATTTTCAAGCTTAAAATATCTGTTTCACATTAGTTTACTTCTGACTATACTTTTTTGTTTCAGACTCTTTGGTATGCAGTGGCTTTCTTAAGAGGATTCTATGATGGTATATTTTCGCTGAGTCTCCTGCCAATTCAGATCCTGATGACTGATGGTACCTACATACATATATGTTAGATAGCTAAAGATTAATTCTTCATTTCTGGAAGAAACAAGAACCATCCTTACAAAATTGCTTATTTGTGAAGAAAATTCTTGCATCCACTCTCCACAGTTCGTCAAAATTCTGGTAAACAATTTTTCTATCATCGTGTTTATTAATTGAGTTTCAAGTCATACACTCTCAAGTGAATTTATTGAGTTCTAGTTCAGACTTCAAGTTTTGTTGTGTCTTATCTTTGTAGTTACCTTTCAATTCCTCTAATCTGATAATATTAAAGTGTTTTTAAATAAGTACATAAAAGCATAAAATTATTATTTGTTAGGTGGACAGCTGATAGAAGATATTCCATCCAACAAGTAATTATTGCTTTTTGATGGTAGGTACTTGAACATTACTTGCCATGCCAAATTTTCCAATACATTTTAACGATCTTTTCGGTTCTGAGACAGTAGTAGCCAATTGAATCACGAAAAACGTGAAAAGAGTTATAATCCTGCTGGAGGACGTAATGAGTATTTCCTAAAAGAGTTAGTCCAAACCAGAAGGTCTCCTTCGAAAAGTTCCTTGGCTTATTTTTTTTAGAAGTTATTCCCTTTTCTGCAAATTTTGATAATACGCAATCATATTGGATTCATTCAAATTAATACTTTTCTCACTTCTTAGGTTCCACCAAAGATGGTTTTGTCAACATATTTTGTCGTTTAATTACCGAAGACTTTCTAGGAAAACGCTGACATCTGTTTTTCTAAATTTTTGCAAAATTTGTCCTGAATGGCTTGACGGCAGAACTTGAAGACAATCAGATCTCTTCCCTTTGCCACAATCTTCTTTATTGTTTTAAAACACATTACGGGCAACCTGGTCACATATGCTTAACTAACAGGCTTAGCGATTGCAGTGATAAAGCGAACGTTCTCTGGTAATGGTTCTCAGGTCATTGTGAGGATTGAACCTTACCTATGGTATATACTTCGTATCAGTAGTACAAATACAATAGCTAGTAGAATATACTACCTAGCTAGTCAGTTTCTGGCAATTCGAGCAATGTATTCTCCTTCGAATCTGGACTTTCCTTCGCAATTCAATTGCACCATTCTGACTGAAGATCCTACCGTTCTAGTCATATGGCGATGAGAATGACCATTGAAGTTCATTTTGCAACAAACACTGCTATGGACAGGTACTGATCTGATATGGTGCTTCTCGATTTGTGTAGACTTTTAGTTGGTAACTATGGTGTTGTGGTACGTTTCCATACTAACAGTTCCTCGACCGAGTACCTTCCATTCGTTGTTGATAAATAATTAAGAGCACAATATCTCTTACAAAAAGGTACACATCAGTGATAGCCCTATAAGAAATCGAGCTTGGAAACCACTGCAACTGCACTCACAACAGACAAAATCCATTAATTTAGCCATTTTAATACTTGAATACTTTTCAATACAGTATTTGACTCCTTTGCATTTTAAATTTTCAGGCGGAACCAACACTATCCTTC
Source organism: Popillia japonica (assembly GCA_004785975.1). Lineage (NCBI taxonomy): Eukaryota > Metazoa > Arthropoda > Insecta > Coleoptera > Scarabaeidae > Popillia > Popillia japonica. The sequence goes on from SMLS01068577.1 coordinate 24,501, forward strand.
TGAAGCTTTGAAATTTTGCTTAAAGCAAATAAGTTACTTAGGTATCTAGACTCTTTAGGAAAGACAGTAATTACATCTTTGTCATATCCTTTGTGGGATAGCTTCTTTGCCCCTACAAAGGGAGTTTTTTCCATCCAACCTTTCATAGTTTAAACACAGAGGCATCAAATAAGTGGATGATCGCCTATATCTTCAGATTCGTATATAGATACCTTGCTCTTCATTAGGAGATTTAATAGTTATTCCATTGATAAAAACTAGCAAGTTAGGGTTGAACCTACCTTCTACAGACTTTAGAAGAACATTTACCTATTCCTTAGCTATAGTAAAATGCGACTAAAACTTTACTTTAGCCTTTACTTTGATTCAATCTTTTCCTAAATTTCTATCCATTTAAATTTCTCTAACAGGCTGTAATGCTTCAAGTTTTACAAACCTAAATTGATAAACGACATAATACGAATCAATAAATAATTAAAGTATAAAAAGCAAACGATAAACAACAACAAAAAAACCGTCCTTAATCTTTTTCGCATGTTAAACTTAATTGTGCTAACGTAAAATCTATAAAATTATGTTTCAGTTTTTACGACCGAGAACTCGTTTTCTCGCTAGAGAAAAGCACACACAGAGAGATTGGAGAAGGACGCGCTACCTAGCGGCCGGTAGCGGAACTCCGTCGGTAACTCGGAGCAGTTACCATATTCCACAAACATTTACAATCAATACAATGGGAGTTTTATGGTCAATAAGAAGTCATTGCAGCAACGAACTGCTTGTAGAATGAGGCTCGAATGTTTTTACCGGCGATAAGGTTACCGCATAACTTTAAAACGTATACTTTATGGCGACCGAAGGAGTTTCTTGTCATTATTGAACGCGGGTCGGATTACTAACAGCAATACGATGGTTTGAAACGTCCGGAATTGCATCTTTTATGCCTTGTTTATTCCACCTGTTATGCATATCGTTGCAGTTTATTAATCGACGAGCAATTTGCTGGGATTTCGGCGTCTATTACGGGGAATTTTACGACGATGGTTATGAGTTTATGTATATTTGTTTGTAGTATTCAGACATTTAAAGATTCTAATCTTAAAGAATGAATGTAAATGAATCATGGACGTTAGCAAGGAAGAATGAAGCAATTTCTTCAGATTAGGATGATAAAATTTATTATTATTAAGACATTAATTACATCATCACGTGATGATATTAGGTGCAAATGATATTCTTCCTTGAAGCATCCTAAAATTACAATTTATTTGATTTTGATCATTTTTTTTCCTAAACAAATATTAAGACTGCGTGCATAGCTAATGAAGTTCAATTTTAAAAAATAGCATGGCGATGACAGTGCCATATTTCTGTTTGTCTTCATTCATCGTTAATCATCGCTGGCGTAGCATTATGTGTACACAACCGACCAATAACTATCATTGAGAAACAAGGCGCCATCTGTTAGTGTACTTTATTACCAATAACTCACAGAGTTTTTAGTCGTTAAGACTATCAAACGATAACCTCCATTCTTCCTCGCGCAGTATATCCAATTTATAATGCAATTCCTGTTCGATTTAATTATTTATATTTCGATCATATTTAATGCTAAATAAATAATTCATTAGATGAACGTAAATAGGGGGTCAGCGGACCTTCGTTATCTTTGAGAATTTATACGAAAATAAAAACAGAAACAAGAAAGATTAAGATTGGATTTCCTATCGAATCAAAAGGATATATAAATTTATTTAGCGTGACCGTCAATAAATATGTTAGCTCCAGAGAAACAAAACAATGCGGTCTAATAATTTTTGTGATGAGTTTGCTTTTTCAACTTGTAAAATGCTTTCCTCTTTATATTTTTCTGTGAAGCATAGGTACATATCTATTTTTGTTTTTCTAAAAACTATTTCTTCATTATTTTATAAATATGAAATTAGATAATTATTTTTTGTTTAATTTTTAGGGTTTTTTTATTAATATTATCAATTGTATTATTTTTATTTATTTCAATAAATTTATTTAAATTTGACTAATGCTTTTACTGTAGAAGATATAGACTCAACAATTATTGTTTTAGGTGCATACTAACACATATCTCCAAACATTTACGAGAAAAGGTTAATTCTTCAGAAGCGATCAAATTATCAAACATCAGACAACAACCAAGAAATGATTGTACACGCAAAAAAAATGAAAACTTTTGATCATGCACACAAGAGGCCAGTACTAGTTGCAAAAGTACATCACCAGTTTTACAACGAAACGTTTCATTATCATCCTCCTCTTCCAGTGAAGATGAAGATTTACCAAATATTGGTAATAATGACGACCTACCTGAAGAGGCCATTCAGTTAACGCGAGAGGAAATAATTGTACACGAAACAAAATGGAGACTCGGTGAGCACAGTAAAATTGATAATTTTAGCGACATAAAATATAAACCGAAGCTGTATGGCGTTACTAATATACATTATATGAACGAACTTGACATCTGGCTTACGTTCTTTCCGCATGAAGAGATTGATAATACCCTTGACGCTTGTAATGAAAATGTGGACCCAGCAACCAAAAGAATAGGCAAATCGGAATATTATCGGTTATCGGTTTTCTGTATGCTATGAGTACCAATATCCTTCACACTAGACGCGAATTCTGGTCTACAAACAATGAAAATCAAATGTTTCCCAGTCCCTCATTTGGAAAGCGTTTCGGCATGGGATACCACAGATTTGAATTCATTTTGAATCATTTAGCTTTTTCTACCGGCAGTGAGAATAGTGACAAGTGGAAGCAAATAAAAAATTTTGTAGATATGATACATGTAAAATTAAATGATGGGGGGAAAGCCAAAGGGTATTGGTTGTGAAGCCAAAACTTTAGCGGAAGCTGCTAGTAATATGATGATAAGCATAGAAATAAAGGAAGGAAAAGAATCAAGTCAAAAATATGGCAGGCTGACCTAGTGCTGGAAGAGCAACCACTCTACGACTGACAGAACCTTGGCGTGGTACAGGGAGAATTGTGGTCGCTGATTCATGGTTTGCGTCCGTTAAAACAGTATTGGAATTAGAAAAACGGGGCGTTTCTTTTATAGGCATTTTAAAAACAGCAACAAAGCAATTTCCCATCAAAATATTAAAAGAGAAATGTTCTGAACAACGTAAAACTTATTAGTTGTAGGTGGCGGATAAGAAAATACACACTTTTGTGGGATCATGTGGTACAACATTAGAAGGCAATCGAAGAAAATCCGAACCGATGAAAATGGCCAAAGATATATTTTAGAAGTGCCTCGAATTAAAATAATAGAAGAATATTTCCAAGGAGCTCCATCAATAGACATACATAATCATTTACCTACGTCAGTCTGGCTTAGCTCTGGAGGAAGTTTGGCATACACAAAACTGGAAACACAGAGTATATGCATCACTTTTAGGCATTATAGAAACCAATGCCTACCTAGCCTTCAAGTACTTTAAGACTAATGTAAACATGACGCATGCAGAATCTACTAAAAATTTAGCATATCAGTTGGTTACACATGAATGGGAAACTGATAATAAAGAAAATGCAGCTCAGCGACTTAATAATACAAAAACGCCCAAGTCTCACAACATTGCTTTGCAAACACAGCATGTTCTTGTACCATTAAGTACCCTTTCAGATAAAAATCGGCATTAACTTAAATGTATTTGCAGCAGATTCAGAAAAATTCAGCAAAAAAAAGTTATTTTTGTAAACATTGTGGACAAGATGTTGTTCTTTGCGCGCCTACAACTGGTCGGGACTGTTTTGCTTACCGTCTTATGCATGGTGTTCCTAACAAAGAATAATTTCTTATTATGTTTATGGATACGTACATTATATACCTATACATTATTCTTGTTCCTAGTATGTTTTTTAAACAAAGCGTAAGTTGTAAAATTAATGTTATATCATACAGCTGTTGTACAGTTTTGTTAATATAGTTTAATAAATGCAATAATACTCCTATAAAATAAAATATTATTTACGACGCCTGTGGAATACGGTTTTGTACTGCTGGACGCCATACATGTACTGCCGGCAGGACAATCACTGTTCAAAATTAGCGTCCTGCTGGCAGGACTGGCAGCTTTGACCAGCTGTCCTGCTGGAAGCTTCTTCCAGCAGGAGAAATGCTAGGACGTTCTATCATTAAAGACTGCTCCCAATTGTATGGATAAAGTAAAGGTGGCAGTATGTCCATAATTGATGACTATGACAATCTAAATTGTCTATAAGCACATTCGACGACTCAGTGGCTTTTTATAACTGAGTACGATGGGCGTTGCGTTTGCTCATAGTCAAGTGACCCTTTTTAGTTTTTATAGATATTGTCAATATGCTTAAATAGGCAGGTATGTAGGTAACTGTTGAAGGAACATGTTTCCACTAGTTCGGAGACAAAGAAGCAGTTAAACTGGTAGATTTCTTCTGGTGGTGATTTTCCAAAAAATGTAGCAGAAAATTTTTATCTTAAAACAATACGATCTAGTATGGGATAATGTTTCTTATTAATTAACCTGATAATGTTTAATTTTTGGATTTCTTCAACCATTCCTACCGAGAGTCACAGTTAAAAGCCTTTTTTATAAGAAATATACAAGACCTTAGTCCCACTAGGAGTAGGAGTCCACTTATGTATGTGATATTAATTTTGAACAAAGACAGCTAACTCGTCTATGTCCAGATAAGTGTGAAATATTAAAAACTCTAGAAATGTTATCTTAATTTCCGTGGTAGCTCTTAAGAAGACTTTCTAAAGTAAATTAACAACTCAAACATGGGCGATTTTGTAGATTTACGTAATGACAACGTTATTCACATCCTAAGCCGTAAAAATAGATTATTCTGATTATAGCAAATCCACCTGTTATAAAATTCTTTGTTTATTAAAAAAAGTGTAAAGAATAGGGCAGCTTGACAGCTAGCGCGATACAATTTGTGCCAGTTTTGGACAGACTAAAATTGGTTCAACTAAAACATTAAGATCTCCTGAATTACCGCACTTATTGGAAATTGCTAATGTTAACAGTTTTTTTTTTTAATTCGACCATTTTAAACTTAGTAATGTTAGCTTTGCAAAGAAATAGTCTTTCTCTTTTTGTTGCATTTCCTGCTCGCGGTTCAAGTAGCATAAGAACTTGCTGGCTAACATTATCTTTTCATGTGACTGAAGGAGTAAAATCCTCCACAAATCGAATGCCAGCAAAAGCTCAGCAATTTATATAGGTACGTGGTTCTAGATAATTTAGATAGATAATTTTGCAGTATAATACAGTATAGTTTTTATATATGTTTTCCATTGGAAGAATATGCAGTCTTCTAAGGCAACAGCAGTAGTTCTTAACAATCAACTTATAGAATGAGCCTGATACCGCTTTTAAGGACTTCTATGTGGCTAGGACTTGAATTTGTATGTGTATCTGTTTTGGCTAACGACCGGTCGTCTAATCACACAATTTTAAAATGTCAAGTCTTCAACATTTTGTAATATAAGTCCTATTATACTGTTCCATGAAACACATTACCTGTATATACAACAACATGATTTGTTTTACTCCTTTGTAACTGCCAACTGTTGCATTATTTTGCAATAAGTACACATTTTGGAATGACGGGTCCAATACAATGACATTTAGTGGATAACAATTGTAAGTGGTCATCACCATCTTCAATAATGAAATTATTAGATAATGTCCTCATATCCTTTACTGCTCCTCCTTTTTTCCCAAATGTTTTCCCAAAGATATCAAACATAAGTTTAGGGCAAGAGTACATATGTACCACAATCATGTCAGAAAACCAGTAAGTAAAAATATGTTCATTTTGTTGAGATTCTGAAAAACTAATTACACAAATGGTGTAGGAATTGTTTTGTTGGCAGTTTTTGTCGTAAAATATCAGCCATCTACGGTCATTTTATTTTTGGATAAACCGTTTAATTGCTTCCCCATAAGTAGTAGGAGAAAGAGTCAGACCTAATTGATCTCTTAAATAGGGAAACAGTTTTTCGAACCTTTGTGGTCGTATAGGACAGATTATTTGCAATTTACGTAAACGCATTTTTAATAACGGATAACTTTAAAAATAACTTTATCGAAGGAGACATATTGAGAGTTGTAATTGAATTTGAAGGCTGTCCAGCGAAGTTGGCCATTAGCGAAAATAATTGGATGAATTCATCTCTCACAATCTTGAAATATATATCTTTACAAAGCTTATCCAAATATGTTTAGTTCTACAGAAAAACTTAACAAATGTCAAAGGGAAATTTACATTAAATTACGCAAAAAGTTCGTCGCAAAAATGATCAAGTCTTGCGCAAAAACCCAAATAAGCAGAATGCATTTTCCTAAATGTATTTCTGTGGTGCTAAATGTTAAAAATAGTGTTATGTATGTTTATATTTTGATGGATGTGTATTTTTGTGTAAATAAATTCACGATTTCAATTAACCTTTACTGTTTTATTATTTACCAACTGGAACCCAATTTATATATCTATATCAGGTGGTCAAAAATTGTGGGAGAAAATTTACCGATTGCGGGAGACATACATGTACCCCATTTAATTCCAAAAATTTTTTCAATGAGTTAGAAATCCAATTTATTCCAGAATGTAATAAATAAATAAATTGATTTTTATTTCAGTGGTTTTTTATTAATTGCTTCGAAGTAAAAAATATCTGGAACTAAAAGATTGAACTGACAACAATAAAAATTGCAGTATATTGCTTAAAGTGTTATGAACTTGTAAAATTTGTAGTCTGCAGCTAAAAGATTTCATATTTATATTAACAACAACCACTACGAGCTTCAGCCAGACATTTTGGCTTTACTGTTGGATTGTAATTTTATGTTAGGAGTTTAGCCATATTTTGGCGTGATGCAAGACAGTTCGAACATCGAAGGACACATTAGTTTTATTTCAAAATCGAATCTTTTTTCTTATTATGCTCCTACACGCTCTTTCTATATTTTTTTTGAACTAAAAATACTTTTATCATTTAAAATTGATTAAATTATGAAATTTTGTCATTGAATCTTGAAAGAGGACAAAGAAACAACAATAAATACCGTTGTAATAGCGTTTTTTTAAAGATATATGATAACTAAATTTTCTTTCTTCGATATTTCAAACTACCAGGAAGATCTGGAGATAGTGTTTTCACTATCCTATTTAGGTATCATTTCACTATATTTTTATAAAAAAAAGCCACATTATTGCATTTAATTTGTTAAAGAATTTTGCAATTTTCTGTTATTATATCAAAAAGCGCGCTCTAGCGGCATCACCATGAATTACACAAATCATAGGTAAGATGGGTTTGATGGAACAATAAATGCTTTTCCCAACGAGACCAAGTTTGTTAAAATCCGTTCAGTCGTATCGGAGTTACAGCTGTTTATTTAAAAAAACATCAAATTACCTCCCACCACTTTATTTTAATAGATACGTCAAAAAGTTTTAAACAAAAATTGCTCGAGTAAAACTCGGCTTTAAAAGGCACATATTTTTTAGTGACATTTACTATGTAGATTTCAGTGAAAAATCACTTTAAAAATTTTAAATGACGGTTACGCCCTCTGGCGACCATCTTGGAAATGTAAGAATATTTTCAACGGTCTTCTTTTGCCCACTTTAGTAATATATTTTTTTTCCGCAAGTCGCTTGGACGAATAGTTTACGAGATACAGCACTTTGCATTCTTAGCTGTCCAACCTGGACATGCAAGATTGTGTGGTATTTGCGGTTCAGAATAAAAGATACTTAGAAGCTTTTCTGATTTGAATCTAGTGCATTCTATTCTATGTCACTGTCACTTTACTGATATTAAAAGGAAGTAGGCATGAAGTTTAACTATAACCATTCTTTAAGCTCTTTCTGCCGTGAGAACAAAGACAATTCAATTATATCCTCTGATATATGTACGTATTTACTAATTAGCAAATATGTATATTTATTACTAAGCTTCCTCAAAACAAAGTATAAAAAGGAGTTACGAACTGAATCCCTACCGTCAATAATGTGACTCAAAACCTCGCCCTCTTGTAGCAACGCTCATGTGAAAAGTGTTGCCTATATAAGGCATAAGAGTCCTGCCTACTATAACGTTATAGAAATAATCCAATTGATTTTACGATGCAATAAAAGTCATAAACTCGTGAATACAGCGAGAATCAACCAAATGGCGTGAATAACGTGTTTATTGATTTAGTAATAAACATGCTAAGCATTATCTCCGACTAGCAATAAAATCGACATAAAATTGCTTGTCGACGTTTTTACGAGATTTTGATAAAATTCCCCAGATTATCTCACTTAACCTGCATATATGGCGTCCGCGTTTGTCTTCTATTTTAAAACACAATCGTTTCAGGTCTTGTAAGTTACGCGTGCTAAGGTCGTTCGGTTAATAAAATTTCCTTTTAATTGTCGATAATACATTTCGAGGGCAAAAAGTCGACGAGAAAAAAAGGAGTATTACACTTCAGACGAGAGACTTATCGGCGGTGTCGTACACCGCTTGAATCTTAACGGTTTTAATGTTAAATTTGCGAATGCATCGGGGTGTAATTTGTCGCCCATCTTCAACAAAATAAACATGTTTTTGCGAACGCGGTGGCGCGTCCTTTAAATTTCAAACGTTGACGGGCACCTGATGAATAAGGTATAATTGTTTACGTGTGTCTTCTTCGACAGACATCTGCACGAGACCGAACGTGATGCCGGAGAAGAACCTCTCGACCTTACGGGAACTTTACGGCTAATAAAAAGCCGCTTTACGACATTTTAACGCGCCGTTACCACTTTTACTAACTACTAACAAGGCTCATTACGATACTGCGATGGGTGCTTTACGCCGTTTCAGATATTACACACCATCCCCATAGATAGGACAGACTTGAGGCTGTGCGCTTACGTAAAAGTGTTTATTGTTTTTTACGAGTACGAAATTTGGCGACATTTCGATAAGGAGAACGACGGTAATCACGTTAAAATGTAAAAGACGTGAATATACATACAAATAAGAAATTTAAACGTACCCTTTTGGATTTATCGGCATCATTTGTTGATGTTAGAAACTGTTCTTCGTTGGACTTGATAAGCTTTTATTGGAACGAACGTACTTGGCGCTGGTATTTTTAGAGCTACGTTTCTGTATAATGGTGCATCGTTTGTTTTCGAATATGTAGAAAGATTGCATCGATCTTCAAGCACGATCTAACCGCTTTGTTGGCTTTTGAAGATTGTCCATCAATTCTGAATTATCTCAGATAGTGCCGGTAATGCTTTTTTTTCTGAAACACGTTTAATTACACTATGGACGCAGTAGCAACGTTAGGTTTCACATACAAAGTATGCATCTTATGCTAGCGCTATTTGTGATTTCAAGTGCTTTTCCCTTTAGATATTGCAGGATTTAAGGAAACCTGTACAGTGATGGGCATTAAAACTGACTCAAACTACAATAAAACTAATGAATTGATCTATTCCAATCTTTGGGAGGATTAGGATTTAGGTAAGCAAAAGCGTGTGTTTAGTTGTCATTGTAACTGTCACAAAGAGTTACAGGTTTGATATTATCTTTTTCTATTCCGTAGTTATAGAGATAGGTACAACATCAATTTCACTTCTGGATTTAACTTTCGTGGTGTATTTGTCTTGGTTTTTGCTATTTGAATTGTGTTATTTTTATCATTAGTTAACTTCTTTAATTAATATTTATTGCCAATGCGCTGAAATTTTGAAAAATTTCAAAATTATTTTAATTCGAAGATTGACAAAGCTAATTCAATAATAAAGCTACAAATTATATGGCATGAAATTCAAGCTATTCCCCAAAATTTGTTTCAAAGAGCAAGCAGAATATGGCAAAATGAGAAGGACATTTAGTGAGTACAGTATTAAAAAATAAATGTAGCTTCAACAGTGCATAACCCCAAATAAAAACTCCTAATTGTTGCGATTCTATATTCTTTTGTTTATGGCCTAAACAGCCATTGAAGCTTGTTCTTATATTTTAAAGTTTTGCATAAGTAGAATGGAGACCTTGCAATGTTTGGCACTGCAGAGTTTTGTTTAGCCAATATTTGATTCTTTTATTGAAGATAATTTCCAGCATTACAAATGATAAACCCTTGGGAAGTTAGATATTTTACAGTTATTATTTGAGTGTAAAGCGTGGGTTAACTAAGCCGTGTGGGGCCATATAAGAGAGTATTTGATATAAGTTGAAGGAGATTAAGATTAGATTAACTTCCTTACATATTGGT